>JAQGCC010000774.1:0-30371 GCA_034698905.1 Xestoiulus laeticollis
ACACGGAACCTCGGTTTAAACTCTCATTCGAAAGAGCCGCCACTTTGGGAATTTTGCCCTTTCGAAAAATTCCCACCAACCTCGACCGGGGATCAAACCCCACACCCTAGTATCGAGAGGCAACCCTCTTAACTTGGAAATGACCCTTGGTTAAGGGGGTTATGATATCAGACTAACTGTATGTATTTTTTTATATTATAATTTCAGAATCAGATTTATCTAAACCAGAACCGGCGCCAGGAAGAGGAAATGAGGAAGGTAGAGGAAAAATTGGAGGAGGCCGACAACAGGGAAAGGGCTGGCCAGAACGCCATCAGAGATGAACACCGTAAATTGGCCGATCTGGAATCCAAGGTGAGTAACAAATGTTGCATTTGTGCATTTTTCTCATTGTGCGCTACATCTTGCACTCGTTTGCTTTTACAATCGTTGAAATTCACTGAAACACTCATTTTGAAACCAACCCAAATCCCTCCATCTCAACTTCCGGGGGATTTCTTAGTGCTGATGCTTAAATGCTAATTCAGCAGCGAGGGGGAAATTTTTACGGTTAAGTCAGAACCGAGTGGTATTCCTTGGAATTAATGCCAGTTTCCTGGGCTGTGTTGTTGTGTTTGACAGATTGACACGAAGCGAATCGAAACATCCCCGCAGGTAATTCTCACAACCTTTAGCCGCGATCCCTGAGCTTGGTGGACGTCCTGCCCGCATCGCCAAACGAATCCCCCCTCCCTTTTCCCATATTTGTGACGCCTCACTATCCCCATCCCCGCTCGCCCCTACTCCTATTGGTCCAGCGTCGTTACTTGCTTGACCGTGATAATCATGTCATTGAATGGCTGCATGCCATGTGTTAGAAAGAGCGAAAGCTGAACATTATACGCCCTGCGAATGATGTACCTCAGTCAAAGCTGTAATAACTGTTACTAATCATGTTCTCTTGCCCATTATTACTAATGGATGCTACACGTTGTTGTCCTTTTATTTTTACCTTTGAATTTATGGATCACGATTTCTATGAAATCTCGTAAAAAATGACTTTTGGATATTGTTATGCAACCCTTTAATTTCATTAAGTTTTCATCTGACCAATTGTGACATTGTATCATTATTGTATCAAGGGCAATTATTTTCATCTGTAGCTGGGTTTAATGGGGGTCCTCGTACACATTTTGAAACACTGATGAAATGGAAAACACGTTTGGAGCTCCCATAAAGATTAATTTTCTTATTATGCATATTTTGTCCAACAGTTCATTCATTGGTAAATTGTGACAATAATGGAAGTTCAAAAGAATTTGGGGATAATTCTGCCAATAGCTTTGCTGCACGAAAGCATTTTTAACTTTGTATATCCATATGCGTTTTTGCAATCTATTATAGAAAAAGGGGTCATGAACTACATATACATGTAGTTACAACTCGCTATTTAAAACAATTATGGCTAGTTTATAATAACTTATCGATGAGCTGTAATCTTTGTGTAACACGTTCGTTTTCAAAACGAATTTGTGAATATTTTGTCTGCAATGGAAACTTAGATTTTTACGAGACTGGCTTGATGAAATGCTATTATCTTGACTTTACTCTTGGTAACTTGGATTATCTTATATTGTGCTGCATTAAATTATATGCCATTTGACTTAAGTGAGAGTTATACAGAGATTTTTTAGCTGATTATCTGTTGGTATTTAGTAGAAAGTAAATTCTAGCTAATTGTCAACTATAATTCTACAGTTTACTGATAGGTGGCTTCAATCCTTTGCATGGGGCATTGCTATAACATTTCAACCTCCTAAGATTGATCAGCCACCTACTTAAAGGTGCCCGATATAATTTGGTTAGTCTGCAATGACTGTCATACATATGTCAAATTTAACATAAAAAGTGAAACTTTGGCATAAAAACATTTAAACGTAAATTGTTTCTCATCAGAATGATGAATCTGCAGAATCATTCCATGTCGGAGTAGGAAGAAAATTAAAGGATAGTTCAAACTTAGAACAATCGTAGCCGATACCTCCACATATTTTTGTCCCATTAGCTGCTTGATATGCCCATTTATAAGCTTATATTTTGCACGCATTTATCTTCTACTACATCCCGCTTCAATAATTAGTTTCGTCTATTGTAAATACAACTGTGCGTCTCCCCTCTTGTATCCCTCGTTTTGTCATTTATTTTGAATTGTGCACGTTTTGGCAGTTTCCTCACCACGCAGCCACACGTGTTTGATTTTGTCCTTGCGATTATCAATATATATTTCCTGATTTGTTGCTTGCTGCGCGTTGTTTTTTTTGGCTACTGATTTGGCATGTGACCATTTTTGCTGCTGTTTGGACTCCTCCTTCCCCGTTTACCCTTCGGCAGATGAAAGAGGAATTGATGATGTCCCGGATTAGAGAAATGGAAAGGGCTCAAAGCGTGGCCGAATTGGAGCAGAAGCTGTCCTCCATGGAATGCAAAGTAAGCAAGCTGTAGCATAGTGCTTTGAAAACTTGTTTTTTTATTTAAATACACCGTACAGCATCATCTATGCATGTCCAATAGGGAATAAGCGCAAATGTTACATGTATTGTGATGATGCTGCACGATGGCACCACTACGCCTGCTGTGATAAAGCAGAAAACGTTATAGATTGTAGCCTATGCATCTTTATTTTCAACGTTGAACATTTCTTAAATATCCTTTTTTGTTCTTGAAAGCATGAAGAACTCATGGCTGCTCGACAGTTATCCAGGGGAAGTGATAACGAAGATTTAAGGGAATTACAAGAGAGGATAGCCGATTATCAGGCAGAGGTAATTGTGAAGGCATCTTTTTATTTCTTCCTCGGAGGATTCCCCTTAGATAATTGCTTCTAAGCTCCTCTGCCATTTTAGTTTTTCTTAGTTGATTTCAGTAGAGTGTAAACTTAATTCCTTTAAAATCTGATCATGATTACATTCATGATTACATTGTTAAGGTTTTTATCAATGATATAATTTCGAATTTATAGATCATGAGGCTAGAAGCAATAAATAAGAAGCTCACTTCTGCGTTGACCATAAATAACTCGCCCCAAAGGATTCCAGTATCTCAGAGGAATGGTGATCTCCACCGATGATATGAAAACATTCGTTTAGTTTTGCGGTGACAACATGGATGCAGTTTCGTCCCATAGGTAAACTAGTTAATTCCGAAAAAACATATCCGGTCTTCTCAACTATCAACACGTTTTCTAAATTTGTACCGGATTCCTCCTCATCTTTAAATCTTTGTCCGAAGTTCATATTTCCAGCTATAATGCGAGACAATGCCTCAACTTTTTTTTGAAAAAAGAATATAGGGAAACCGTCTATATAAATATATCTCTCCAAACAGACAGCACAAATGCTAAATTGGTTCGTCGCTCGAAACTAGATAATGAATGGACATTTAAAGACGGCTGTGATCAAAAGTGTTGAAAATCCACACCCCACACTGACCCTAAAATACCTTGACTGAATCGTTGGATCGCGACTCAGATCAAGTGTGTTTTTACTTAAAACAACCCTTTAGCATTTTTATCGAATGCTTGTATTTAGCAGTGCGTGTAACACAACTATATATATTTCTTCTTATACAACTATTAATGAAACCGGTTTCAATGCTTATTTGGCATGTGTAGTATATGCATTGTACTGTGTTTCATAGTGTACAGCATTTCTTTCTCCCTTTTTGTCTACTTTATTTAAAGTTTATTATGTGAATTTGAGTAAATTACTATTTGTTATTATTAACATTATTATTGAGGGGGAATACCAGCAATTTCTTTCAATGGCCGTAAATATACACAAAGTGATAAACCTTTGATCCAAACGAAAATGTGAGAAAGTACATTTTATCTGATGGGTGGTACCAAAAGCAAATTTTACTATAATTGTCAATTTAGACTTACTTTTCAGTGAAAACTATGAAAAAGAATTTAATTTCAGACTACGCAAATTTGCATTAGGTGAACCCTGTCATAATGTAGTTAAAATTAAACCTTTGTAATGCTTTAATCACGTGAGCGACATCAATGTTTTAATTCATAAACTTTTAAATTACCTTTTATTTTATAGCAGTTTAGTAAAAATCGTTTGCCTTGCCTGTATCTTCTTGATATGGTTTGTTAAATTTGAATTTAATTTTTTTTTGTAGTTGCAAGCTGGCCATTACTTATTTTTTCACATAATTTGATTTCCCGTATTTTGTATTGATTTTAAAATTTATTGGAAAGTGTTCAATGTAAAAAAAGGTAGTAAAATAATTTCATTTTTGTTAATCTGCAACAAATACTTCCCTGCGATACAGACATTGTCTAAAAGCAAAGTCGATCTTTAAGAGATTTTGAGATGGAGGCAGCTGAAATAGTCAATCAAATCATCTGAGAGAGATCAATCCATGCACACTGACATTGCAATGCATTTCAAATGACAACAATATGCTAACAGGAATTTAATTTAACCACCATATGGTGGCGAGTAGAATTACTGCTAGGTTTTAGGTGGCAGTAGTAACCGACTGCTACCTTCAAAAAGCTGGTTCCATTGAACAAGACCAACTTAATGTGCTTATGTTTGTTTTTGAAATGTCAGCATGTCAAATTTGATTGTTGCAGACTTGATAAAGGGATTGGTATACGAGTATCACACATTAGAGCCACGCTCACGTGATGAAATCATAAATTAATTTCCATAAATAATAACGGTGCTCGTTTATTAACAAATTCACAGCATTGACATTCTTAATCATGTAATAATTTGTAGCTGAATTTCCAATTTATGTCATTGCAAAGACCATTTGGATTTCCTCTCAAATTTTGGTCATGGCAATATTACATTGTCTGGTACTTGTATATTTTAATAGTCCACTGCAATATTTGCAAAGGACATGATTATGGAGATTTCAAGTTTTAAGAAGCATGGCCTCTGTGGTGGTCAGCGTTCTTAGAAAATATAGTTTGTTTTCTGGAATAAAGTTTTATGCGAGAGCAAAAAAGAACGCTAATCTTCAATGTCTCATACAATGTAAATGTGGTTTTCATTAATTTCCTTGCAATTTAGTTGTAGGTCAATTTCTCATTTTAAGGACAAAAAATAGCAAGCTAAAACACGAAAACAAATGTTCAGTTGTTTAATAATATTCACAAGATCTACAACAAAATGAGAAATGAATTCGGGTAAGAAGGAATGATGATTTTTGTTATTTAAAACAAAATGGTACGTCATTATATTTCGTCTTCGTTTAAAAGCATGTTTGGAATTCCATCACAGATGGGAAATTTCCGACCAGTTTCTGGGCATTCTAGTTCACCATTCAAAACTTCAACCTATTTTTTAAAGAATGTATTATATTAAAATAATGAAAGATGTGTTTTAGCTCGATTGTCTTAAGCATGATAAATTAAGACTTGAATAACGATGGTTTCATGCAATTGCTAAATAAATTAAAAGAATTAGTGTACACTTAACTCTAGTAAAATATGATGAGCATTTTTGAGAAAATCCTCGTCGCCTTCGAAGTTGGCAACTACTGATTTCGGTAAGGAATTGGACTTGCCGATCTAACAAATAAAAGAGGTAGGGCTTGAAAAACAAGTATTGAAAACTTCAATAAAATGCTATGCATTACATTTTCTGCTGCCTGACATAGTGCATCCCAATCAACTTTTGGGATTAGACGAGCAATGAATTCCCGATTGAAATCCACCTTCGTTTCTACGACGTCTTTTGGCTGAAAATCAATAAAATGTTTGAAACATTCCAGGGAAGTCTATAGGCTATTGTTTTTGACATATCACACAAATTATAACCATGCTGGTTGTTTAAGCATCAACAATATTAGGATTCTACTGTAATTATATCATGTAACATTCAAGTTTGTAGCATAAACTGTGATCGATGAACCACAATAATTAGCCTATTTATTAAAAATATTAAAATCAATAAAATGTTTGAAACATTCCAGGGAAGTCTATAGGCTATTGTTTTTGACATATCACACAAATTATAACCATGCTGGTTGTTTAAGCATCAACAATATTAGGATTCTACTGTAATTATATCATGTAACATTCAAGTTTGTAGCATAAACGGTGATCGATGAACCACAATAATTAGCCTATTTATTAAAAATATTAATTGACTAGTTTTCAGTGGATAAAATCCTGAACATTTTCCTATAGTGTATTTTAGTGTTGTTCATTTGGTGCACGTTGTTGTAGTGATGGCATGTTTGCCATTTACATTTCCCCACACATTTTCTAAATCAAATTTATTTCCCAATATCGGAACTTTGGGTATAGGTTTTGTTAAGTTCTTTAGTTATATGTCGTGGGGAAACATCCGTGTGAGCAACTGTCATACTCATATAGCCATACAAAAAGCAGTATAGGTAGGCCTGAAACCAGCATGTGTGTATGAAAGCATTGACTATAGTGATGTATTACCTTACCTTAATTAAAAGAGGGAAGCCAACATTTACTCCTTTTATACATTTGGATGTAAGCATGTTATGAGTAAGCAGCTTCATGATAAAAATCGAATATTTTGAGTTTACTATGATGATGGAAAATACTACTAAACCTATTCAAATTTCAAACTGCAATCAGTGCAATGGCATAATCCAATGCCCGGATGCACAGTGTGACCAACTACAAATTTCTCTGATCGCACTGGTACTGGAACAAAAACCCTGTTTTTGAAATCTTTTAAAATCGTTCAAAAAAGCTCAAAATCTGGTTATTAATTTAGTATGAACGAGCAGGAAAATTCAAATTTGTCGTCATCGACAAATACAGAGACTGAAGGCTATTCTTCATTTGCTGCAATTGATGTGTTCAACTTGAAAGAAGCGGATGAAGACGATGATGATATCGGAGAGTACTATTTTGAATCTGATCATTTAGCTCTGAGAAACAACAGTGATTATAAAAAACTATTGAAAGCTGTAGTCGTTTTGGAAGCTCAAAGGGCGAAAGCCCTTCAGGTAATTACTATCTGTAGGTATCAACTAATCATATTTAGGTACTGTCAATTCAATGGCTTTAGCCACAATGTGCATGCACAATTTGGTAATGCACCTAATAATGCCGAATGGACTTTCAAATTTCTGTTTATACTTTATCCACTGCTATGACAGTATTTTTAAGAGGCCTTATTTAGGTTCAGCACCATTTGGTGACAGATGCACGCTTTTAGATTTCTGCCATTAATATATTAATTCCTATAATTACCTGCACTGTGTGCTGAACCTAGCTGTTTAAGGCTTATTGCATTGCTTTCCTGCAAATGCATGTTCAGAAAAATCATTGTTTTCTCTTGCATAAATTGTGTCAAAATATGGATTGCCATTTTCTAGGACTTTGATAGAATACATGAAGCCAAAGAAGCAGCTTGCGTAGACCCGATTGCATTTGCTGAGAAGTTAAATAATAGGCCAGAAGACTTGAATTTACCCAAACTCCAGAAAATCTACCAGCGGCCAACCATAGATTGGAGTAAATATGCAATAAATGGCAACAATCCATCTTTTACTCATAATCACATGACGAGACACAAAAAGCCTGCTGCAATTGCTACATCACCATCGCCGCCGCCACAAGGCAATGATAGCAACTCCGTTTCATCGATCGAATCTAGAATAGAGTCGGACGAACTAAAGTCTGCCTTTGTGCGTGGCCGTTTCAAAAACAATTTGAAATCGCAGACCTTCAACCAGCAGTGGACGACGGAAGAGCAAAAGAGGCTGGATGATCTACTAATTAAGTACCCGCCAGAAGATGTGGAGGCTAGACGGTGGGAAAAGATAGCCAAGGCCCTAGGAAATCGTACGCCTCAACAGGTATGTTGAATAGATTTGATGATATTGTCATTTTCAGCGCTTACAAAGATAATAGTCTGCTTTAATGTTTTTAGAAATAACCTACATTGTATTTATTAAAGCTTTTCACGTTTCTAGGTTGCAAGCAGAGTGCAAAAATATTTCATCAAGTTAGCAAAAGTTGGCTTGCCAGTGCCTGGAAGAACTCCACACCTACTCAGTTATAGTAGAAAGCCTGGGGGTCATCGTCATCAGAGGCACAACAGGTTCTTGTTTCAGAGTTCCACATTTTTGGCTTCTCGTGAACCACCGGTTTTTATGTCAGATTATGACGATGACAATACTAGCTACTCTATTGCCACTTCGCTGGACTATGACAATCAAAGAACTGTTGATGAAGAGGAGGTTGGTTTGATAGTTTTAGTTGGCTTTTTGTGTTTTTGAACCCTTGCCACAATACTGAGCTCTTCTAAAATCTTCCATTTTAGGATGATGGAGATATTCCTCCACATCTACGTGAAACTAGTGAATACCAAGAGCTGATGTACCTCAAGCAGCTGAAAAAGGCAAAAGTGCAGGAAAGATATCCAAATGCTACACCACAACAAAGTTATGAGGCAAGCTAGTTTTTGGATTTTCGGCAAGGCAATTTAAAAAAAGCACTTAAATTTCTGATAATACAATATCCTCTTTGGTAAAAATACGGCCTTATTTTTAATAGATTCAGTGTGCCAATTGCAGTTGTGAGCCAATATTAGGTAGATGTTGGCGCTGCATCGATTGTCCATCTGACAGCATGTTCTATCTTTGTGACGATTGCAGCAATTGGTAAGTAAAACTCAAAACTTTTTTAATTATTAGTTTGATCTAATTAAAAAAAAAATTGTGGCTTCAAACAATCACTCCAATTTATTAATCTTTATGTGGATGTTCTTTATAGCAATTTGGAGACTTTAACGCATACCTCTGGTCACCGCATGGAACCAGTAGGGGATACTCATAACTCGCTTTTAGATGGAGACTACACTCAATCTGTACAGACTGGTTACAATTACTTGGATTGTAACTTTATGCCATCATCCTGATGACCAAATAACCTTATCTTGATTGACTTAATAACCTAAAAAAAATAAATTCTTGTACTCTTTGAATTTTATTAAATTTATTATCACATTGCCATTCATGTTCCAAACTTATGAAAAGGTTTTTTGAGTAAAAAACATGGTGAAACTTTCAACAACGAACGAAACCCATGGCAACATGTTCTATTAACTCAGATTTTTTAACTCTGGAGGTAACCCCTGAAAAAAAGAAAGCCAGATATTAGTTTGGAACAAATTTCTCGTTGCAACCTTATCTGAGCTAGCACTGAGAGCATTTTAATTTAAAATACCAGCTACATGTAATTAACTACTTTTAATGCATATACTCAGTGCCGGGCCAAATTTTGATGCAACTAACTCAAAATCAATTGGCTGAGCTTGATTTGTTTAAATTTTTATCTTACGGAAGTTTTATCTTCATGAAAAGCCAGCATGTTAAAAATGAGACGATGATGCAGATGAAACCAACAGAAATGAGCAGCAATCTGTTCAACTTGGGAGTTGTGGGGCTGTGTGTCTGATCCAGGATAACAAAACCCAAGCCGCCTAAAGTAAACAGAAAACTAGATGCCAACCCCTCCATGATGTATTGACCATTGACTCTGTAGGGCATGAAAGCGACCTATGGACATACAAAACAAGGTACAGTATAATCAAGCTACTCGTCTGTTTGTTTTCAAGGCATCAATATGAAAATATTAAGCGTATTTACTGGTCGTGTGTGCCCTTGTTCATCTGTAGTGGATCCAACACTTGGAGGTTCCACAATTACATCATAGATAATACCTGTAGGATATAGCAAGACTAATCACTAACAGTGAATATAATGGTTGCTTGGTTTGCTGTACGTACTAAACGTTTCCTGCTATACAATTTTGTTTTCAAAACTTTTAAATTCAATCAAATATCTGTGAAATTTCATTATCTCTAAATTTAAAAATATAATGTGTGACTAGTGTTCATTTTTGTAGTGAATTTCCAAATGGGGGAAATGCGTAGGATTCTGCTTGCACAGGTGTTTGAAGGTTGAAGACCACGGTTATATAATATGTAAAATAATTATATCAGTACGTGATATAAGTCTATGCTACACATGCATTATGGAAATAGCATATATATCATTTCAAATCAGTCTTCAGTTATTATGTTTTCATCCCACAAATGCCTTCTATAAAGACTGCATTTTGTGGAGGTTTTGGACATGGGACGTGGCAATTAAGCCCATGCCGACGCTTCTCGTACGCGCTACCAACCAAACTTGACGTTTTGTCATTTTCACTCACCTCCTGTCACCAGAAAGTAGGATGCAAGCACTAGAGAAAACATGAACATTGCCGAAGGTTGTTGAAACCATGATGGTTTTCTTATTTTTAAGTTTGGACATTCCAAAACCGTAAACGGTACCCTATACAACTGCTCCATGATTGAACTTTAATATATGGCATCTGCAACCTATTCGAATAGCACTTTTATTCCCGTGTTTGTGCGCCTGCGCGTTCCACGTTTCCTGTTAACCGTGGCAGCACAGTCACAGTGGCACAGTGGTGGCAGTTTCCGGTTAGGGATTACAAGTCGATTTTGAGTCTTGTTGTCATCTTTTGATCGAACAATTTTCTTCAAAATCATGGATGTTTTAAGCCAAAATAACCGTTATTTGCCCGACTACCATGGAGGACACAAACAGGCTCATTTCAGTCCATATGCCGACAATGGAGGGTAAATATATTTGTCAGAAAGTTGAACAATGCCTAGTTCATGCTATGTACAAATGCATTTATGGTCCTGTTTGACCATGAATATTGCTGAGTTACCTATAATTCCGTGACAAAATGCTTGGAATAATTTGCTTCTCTAAGAAATAATTCCCCAAAAGAGTGTTGTTTTACCTTTGCACAAAATGGGGTTTGAATGAGGGTGATTTTTCATAGGCATATACATTGTTAAATAGAAAACCATGACGTTGCTTAATTTGACACATTATACCACTGATACCTCATGAACAAAATGAAATTTGTTTTTAGGAGCATTGTAGCCATAGCTGGAGAGGATTTTGCGGTGATTGCATCTGATACACGTCTGAGTTCTGGTTTTGCAATTTACACCAGAGATCAACCCAAGTTGAACAGGCTGTAAGACTACAATGCATATATATATATATATATATATATATATATCCGTGTCATTTTAATCTAGTTCTTATTGCCCGTTTGTATAATATATTTTATCTATTATCAGGTCTGACAAAACCATTTTGGGTTGTACCGGTTGCTGGTGTGACATTCTCACTTTCACGAGAATGACCGAAGCCAGAATGAAGGTTCAACTATGATACCAAATCAATTCCCTAAAATTGCTCTGTCGTTGTCCTAAACAATCCGTTTTTTATCACTGCAGATGTACAAACACGAGCATAACAAGACCATGTCGACTCCTGCAATTGCCCAAATGGTTTCCACGTTGTTGTATTACAAAAGATTCTTTCCCTACTACATTTCCAACATCATAGCCGGTCTGGATAACCAGGGCAAAGGCTGCGTTTATAGCTATGATCCCGTGGGACATTGCGAAAGGGAGATGTACCGTGCTGGGGGATCCTCCAGCGCTCTTTTGCAACCTTTGTTGGACAATCAGGTGAGCAATAAAGCTAGTTCCTGTTTAGAATATTATCTTTATATACTTTTCAGACATATTTTCTTTCGCTTTACGGAATGAAAACGGATTTAAGAAAAGTCGCACATTTTAATGCAAAATTAAAACATTTTAGTTTTTCTGTATGAGGGACAAGGTCCTCCAGTGAGAAACTGAATGTATCTTAGAATTCCATAGTGAAATTCTTTGTAATTATAGATTGGACTAAAGAACATGGAAAATGCCACAGTTATTCCAATAACGAAAGATAAGGCAGTAAACTTGGTTAAAGACGTTTTTATTTCTGCTGCCGAGAGAGATATCTACACTGGAGATGGAATAGTGATTAACATTATCACAAAGGATGGGATAACCGAGGAAAAGTTTCCACTGCGGCGAGACTGAGGTAGTTGGGTGATTTAATCTATTTGGTCTTAAAAGTTTCTCAGAAGCAATAGCGCTAATAAATGGTTTATAACGGAAACAGTTTTAATGCGGAAAAATTTTATTTGTTCACTTTTTACAGTTGCGAATGTATAACCTGGTTCGTGCAAAGTTTCAGTTTTTTATTTCATGTTATCACTTTTTCCAACAGTGGCAAATCAAAAAAAAAATTTGAAATAAAAAGGTCGTCTTTCAAATTTTATGATGACCAAAGCTTATAAGGAAGCAAAACACTGACTTTATGCAAAGGAAACCATATTGGATTATATGTATATATAAAAGTGATATAAACAGGTTTTACGAGAGAGATTTGAAAGATATTGCAACGCGTTTATGTCCATCCTCTGCTATTGGTGTAACGTGCATGATGGAGAGTTGCAAAAACATTAATCAAATCTCTAACGGTTTCCACCAGCTTGTTCAGAAGGACCTCTTTGACATCCACGCAAACGAACGCCTAAATCGAGAAATAACTAGTTAGGAATAAAACGCTTTATTTGAGAAATGATAAAATGCCAATTCATACCAAGCACTCTCTCAATCTTGCCCAAGATAACTTGGTTCGGAATTGCACGTCCAGATTCATACTCGTTAATGATTTGGATTTTCTCGTTCACTTTCTGAAAAAAATTCATTTAACCAAATTACTTTAAACAAAGTAAAATAAGTTCCTAAGCATGGTATACATACCGTTGCCAAATCTTTCTGGGTCATCCCTTTGGATTGGCGACCCTGTTGAATCAACTTGCCAACATCAATGCCCACCTTGTCATGGTGCAGCTCCTCTGTTTCACGGTCAAGTTTGGTGGTATTTAACGTGGTTTTATGCTGCTTATTGGTAGCAGCATTAACTGTATAAAAATAATAGGTTTTCACAATACATCCATATTAACTACCTCATTAGAAAAACCTAATTTCTCCACTGAGCTTGGTTTGAAGCAAACATGCCCTAGCTTAAAACCGCTCCCAATTGTTGATCAAACAACAATCGATCACAAGGGCGTTTTACCTTTACAATGCCAATGGGTAATCTTTATATCTAAGCATCTCCTAAACTTAACCTGCCATACAACGCAATCTAGTGGTCGGGAATACATAAACGGAACTGCTGTTTGGGCAAGACATATCACTATTCCCTGAAGAAGCTCCGAACCACAACAGATCTTTACAACTGCATGGTCTGTGCATGAGTGCTTTTTTGAAGCTAGTGCGATTTTCTAATCTTCCCCCAAGTTATTGCTGATTTAAATTTGTGGTTGATATGTGTTACCTAGTCATCCCCATATTATACTAGACACTTTTTTGGATTTATACTGCTGGCTTAAAAATCGATACAAAAGTTAAATTGAATTTCAATGCCACAGCGCTATAGGTGAGTAGGCTACATATGTATTATTAATAAATACACGCTGGGGAAATGTATATTACGCGAGTTCCAGCAGTATAAAAAACAACATCAGAGTTCAAAAGTATAGTCGAGCTCAGTAATGTCGAACCTGGTTATAAGGCCTAGTGAGGTCGAAACGTTATGCAATGGGTTATAAATTTACCTACAACTATTTGAAGATAGAAATAATTAATTCACATAAATGATAACAAAATCGTACATTTCTTAGTGGTTTCGATGGCCAATCCTTGCCTTTGAGCTGAATTTATTGCCTGAAATAAACAATGAAAATAATAGATTGCAATTGAAACCATGCCACCACATTGCATTGTTATGGTGGAATTATTGGCAAAATATCGTGATTTTAGGAAAAATACCTGTTGGGATTTGAGTTGACCCGTTTTAGGCTGCTTCTTACGAAGATAAGTAACAGTATCCCAGTCTTGTTCGGACATTTTTACTCAGAAGTAATACAAGAGAAATGTTTAATTGTCCAAAATAGAACTAGCCTTGATCGCACACCGATTGCGTATTAAATTCTACTATTCTAGAACGTCGCCATATTGAGACTACAAAACAATTTCCTTTCTACAGTGATTCAACGCATTTTTTAAATGTTGAATGATTATTTAGATTAATAATTTTCTTAAACGATTACCTTTTAGCGAATCTATAACATAAGCTTCGCACATCTTTTTAGCCTAAATTAATTAAATTACTAGTTTGTTTCCATTTATAATTACAATCGATTATCATGATTAAGTTCTCCAAACATTGCGTGTAAAAAGTGACGATATATGGAAAATAAAAATTATATTTATCATTTGTAATAAATGCACTATTATAAGTGTACTTGATAACATTTATGAAATTTAATTTTCATAAATTTAAATCAAACTTGAAACTTGCTTGAAACAATATCGAAGATCGACCACTGAGAGGCGTAAGATGGCGGTCTGTACTTTAATAAAGTCATTTTCCTAATATGGAATCCGATTGGTTATATCACCAATCCGCCATTTTCGATACGTCCTACATTGAGAAGAGTGGGTTCTGTTGTTTATTTTCATGTTTGCTTATTGGTATCTTTTTATGAAAGATTTTAGCACATTTTAATTATGATTGATATAACGGTAAAGACTTTAGATTCTAAAAATCATCATTATTCCGTACCAGATGATGTGAGTAAAGAATTTCAGGCGCTTATCTTTTTGCTTTTTTTATGGATTGCGCCTTTTAAATGCTATTGGAATATTGTAGTCTACTAATCGAGATTTTTTTCATTTCTAGTTTACTGTACGACAATTTAAAGATAAAATTGCAAATTCAGTTGTAAGTATGCAGCTTGTTTGAATCGATATTTATATTTGGGTATTATTTTGGAACATAAATAGGCACCTTCAAGTCGGTGACTTGCATCCTGGTAAACCATGGAATGTCATATAGGAATGCCATTTACATAATAATGTGACATTCGTCAAATATTCCAGCCTCCAAATTTGCAATCGGTTAATTTGTGCCCAAATTGACGTGTTACTCATAAATACATTTATAATTTACTATATCCTTCATTAAATCAAGTGGATCGAAAATCTTAAATTTTTCAAGTTCTTGGATTAGGTCCTACTATGGGAGCATGTGATGATAGGAAAGATGAAGAAATCAATTGGACAGGCAATATTGGTGGCCTTCGGACATGTACAGTGATTGCCCTCTAGTTTGTTTTTAATTTATTAAGCCTAAAACTTTGGACGTTGGCTGATAACCTAGCTGATCTCGTACTGTAGATTGCGTAGCATAAGTCCACATAATTAGCATCATTTGAAAGTGTCTTATAATCCATTTAAGCAATCATAATTCTTTATTAAAATATTTAATATATATATCAACAAAGCCAGTGCCATTTTCTATTAGTGGCTTTAATATCCTGAATGTGATGGATTGTATTAATCTGCAATATTGCAACGTTATAGGAAGGTTACATGTAGAGTGAACCAACTCCTGCTTTACTGTGGCAGATAAGCTGTTAGAAAGTGAATCACAATTTTAATGAAATAGTGAGATATAGCTGCACGGTCGATAGGTCTTACCTTTACGCGTCATAAATCTGTCGTAAACTAGCCTTTTTAACGAATGATGATGCTTCTTTTGGCATACGTGTTTGCGGTTGATGTCGCATAATTGTAACGGTAAGACCAATCGACCCTGCAGCTATATCTCACCATTAAATTGAATATTACTGGTGTGGTTACTCTGTTTATTCCCCAACTGGTATGTAGTCTGGTAGTTAGGTTCATGAAATATTTTCAAATAAACAAATGTTCTATTAAGGCAAATTAGTGCTATCCTTTAATATTGCATGAAATTATTTTCCTGAAACATGCTTTTAAAATGTATTAAAAAATTTTTCTTATTGTAGGCAATCCCACCTGATAAGCAAAGGTTAATTTATTGCGGCCGCGTCCTCCAAGATGAGAAGAAGTTATCTGAATATGGTGGGCATTTACATTAATGTTATCTTATGATTATTTTTATTAACTATTTTCAGCAGGTGTAATTTACATTTTTTTTATTTTTTTTTAGACGTGAATGGTAAAGTTATTCACTTAGTTCAGCGACCTCCACCTGCGCCAGCCCGCTCTTCAAATGCATCTGGTGCGTCCTCGTCCCAACCTCAAGCACAGCAGCGTCCAGGCTTTTCCCAGAGAATCGCCGGTAATGATGGCAATAGTTTTTTGTTGGGGGCGTTCACAATCCCATCAGAGGTCATGGATCCAAACCAAGTGCAACAAATCGTTCAGCAAGTGGTGTCAGGGATGGGTGACCTCGGACGCAATGCAACGGTGATGTCCCGCACATCGGTAATTATTTGATAGTTGCCAATGACCACTGTTATATAGAGGATGATCAATCAATTTAATGCTGGGCATTTTATTTTTGCTGTTTGTATTATCGTTAAGGATGATGGATCAACTGTCGATGTACACATAAATTTAGGACAAATGCCTCAACATGGCGAAACACATAATAGAATAAAACTCATTCAGAGCATGATTACAAGAGCCAATGCTTGTCTTGATCGACTGGAGGTAAGGTTGCACTTCTCATCATCGCATTTAGACTTTTGAATATTGTTTTTGTATTGGGTTTTGGAGAAAGTTTTGGTATTGATAAATAGTTTAGCCAAATAATAAAACGTTTCTTGAATTCAGAATCCTAATGCAGCCAGTTCATCAAGTGAAGAAGCGCAAAATGAAGAGAATTCCCGATCAGAAAGGCTCTCACCAAATTCAGCGTCTCAAGCTGCGGATGCTGAAGCCCAGGGGCAACCTTTGGGTGACGTTGCCAATGAACCTTTAGAAGAAGGTGCCGAAAGTGGAGGATTCGCTAACATTGCTGCAGCCGCTTTTGCGGCAGCCTCGGCATTTGCAAGAGCAAATGGGGTTTCTACTTCAACTTCTCCTTCAACCGCTAACCCGGCTGGCAGCGAACCTGCAAGTCAGTCACAAGATAGCACTGGTGCAACTCCGGCCGCTCAGTCACAGAATAATCAAAGTGGTAGAACAAGTCAACCAGCTGCAACGTACGTACTCTTTAATGTTCTTACAATTTAACTTATAACTAATTACTGTATACTAATTATAAAACGATGAATATCAATTTTTTGGTAAATTTTTATGGGTTATATTTTTGGTGAAATGCACTGTGTAAATAAAGTACATTTGGGGTTTTGGAAATAATATTTGTATAAATGCTCACCGAGTTATCCGTTTTCTAGAATTGTTCGTCCGCCCACGCTTGCAGCGGTGCTTGGAGAGTTGCAGACACTTCAAACCAGATTTCAACCCTTCTTGATCCAGTATCAAGAGCTCATGCAGAACGATCGGGACTTTCAAGATAATGTGCGATATATTTATCAGTATTACTTTCGTAGATATTGTCTTAAGAGGGTTGCATTCCAGAATAAGCCTTTTTTTCTAAATTATTTCTTTATTTAATTTTGGAAACTGTTAGGCCCAAATGGAAAGTACGAGGACCTAGCATAAATATTCTATTATTTGTTTAGTTTTTTTGTTTGTGTATATTTCCATGAAATGTGTGGAAATATCCATGGAAATATGTCTGTAAATTTTATAATTTTAGAGGCTCTGATAAAATTTACAGACATATTTCCATGAAATGCAATATACATATATTTAAACAAAAAATTTATGCAAATAATTGAATATTTATGCCAAGTCCTCGTACATTTCATTTGTTCCTATCAGTTTCCAAAATTAAATAAAAGAATTTAGAAAAAAAGGCTTATTTTGGGATGCAACCTTCTTAACTGTTTTGCGATTGCCTAATGCATTTTATTTTCTATTTTGTAATCAGGCGGAAGAGCGAGGGCGCAACCAATCTTTAGCCTCCCATGTTTCAACCATTTTGCATTACATCAGTCATGCATATCATGCTGTTAGTGACATAATGATCGATCTGAATCAGCAGCCTCCTAGGACGCTGCGCTCCAGGTCTCTGTTACATCAGCCTGCGGCAATGGTTCACACAGGTTTCCCTGTTCAGGTATTTAAAATACAGTTTGAGTTTTGGTGTTTATTTTTTTCAAACTATCCTTGGATATTCTAAAAATATTTAAAATGTTGCTTTTATCTTATTTTAGGCCCATATTAATGTTAGTACTACACTAAATGCAGCACGGGCTGCGAACCAAGCCAATGCAGCTAATGGCGCAAATGGTCAAGCAAATGCTGCCAATCCCTCCACCGCTAGTAGTCAAACAACTGGTTCAAACGAGCCTTCTGCCCCACCAGCAGGGGAGCAGGTGAGTTTCTGATTCTAGGTTAATAATTATATTTTGTAATGGCGATGGAATAGCTTCGAGAAAATTGCATTTCTTTGAATTGCTTCACTTTAGTTTGTTGGCCGAACTTTGTTTGGTTTTGATTGTCTCTGCAGGATGTGAACTGTTGCTTTGATTTTTTATCAGATTCCTGTGAATGTTCCCTTATTTGGTTCGATGAATAATCCAATGACCAGCTTATTCTCGTCACCCAACCCTGTGGTTTTTATGGAGGTCGGCCCTAGCAGCATAACGATCGACAGCATTTCTGGAACGGTCGTGACAGAAGCTGGCGGAACTCCGCAACCCATCCGCATTTCTGCGCCCAGGTTTCCGGGAATGGTCTTTCCTCAGGTTCCGGCGCAAGATTTCATCCAAAACCTTATGCAGGCTGTTGGTCAGGCCACTACGCAGCGATCTGGTGAGTGATAACATGTCCATGCATGCAGCATTTTGATGTCAGGTTGAAAGGCTCTGCTTATTTCGCTACAATTTTATTATTCTTTAGCAAATAATGGCCAAAGTCAGGCGCGTGGCAATACAGCTACCCATCCGACCACCTCCACCCAGACCAGAAGCACTTCGCGTCCCATTCAAACCATTCCTCTTTCATTTCCTGGCTTTCCAATGGTTAGCTTTGATCCCTTTCTACCATGCTCTTCCTATCACGTGATGAGACTGAGAAGAACGGGGGTGCCTGTAAGGGCCACGATGCAGGTATGGATCCTTTTTAGGTAATTCTGCTTTTGCAAAATGCAATATTTGTCTATCTTAAATTGTTTTGTCTTGAGTTAGCCTCAGCAACAGCGAGCAAATGCTGCAACTGGGACTGGGCTTCCTCCAACTGATGCACAACTCGCTGGTATGGTGGCCAACATGATGTCGGCACTATTTAGTCATTCCAATGGTAAGTTGGCATTTATTTATTTTTGTTACTGACATTATAAGGGTACTCGGACAACTGAGCATATTTTTGAGGAATGAAACTGTTCCTAAATTTTTTTTATTTTTCGAATTGCACTTAGACCACGTGACATTTTTCTGAATCATAATTGGTGCATAGGTCATGCTCAGTATTTTTTCACTTGCCATAGGAAAACAATGTGCATAGGATTGATTTATGAGCATGCAAGTTTGTGTTAGAGAAAAAAATGCATCTCAACTCAGATTGGCATTTGGGCATGACTTAATTTACTACTGCGCATGCACGAGGTCAATGCTCAAACCTCATAAAACTCTACAGTTTTTACTTGCTCAGTTGTCTGAGTACCCTTAATGTAAATTTGTAACTAAATCTAGTATTTTTTCGAAAATTGTTTTTCAGCTGGTTCAAGCACCAATGCTGCTGCACCATCATCTAGCTCAAATCAGGGCAGTTCAAGGACTGCACCTGAAATTGGTGGTTTGTCAAGAATGCTTATGGAACTCATGACACAATGGAGAGTCAGTTTCAACATTAATTGTCTTCACAGAATGTGATTTTCGTGCTTTCGCTGTAGAGTAAAGGTTACTAAAATTTGGGATTGATTTTCAGACTGCTGGAGAGGCCACACAATCGGCCACAATTGCAGACTTTCTTCGCACCTTACCAGATTACAGCTACGAGGAAGGAGAAGGTGGAGTATCGTGCGTTATTCCTTTCGGCTTGCATTTACCAGCGGCCTTTGCTTCGGCAAGAAAATAATGTTGTTCCTTTTTGCTTCTCTAGGCCTGGTAAGCGATTTGATAATGTGCATCGCTCGGCATCTTTCTCTTAGAGAATTTATTGAAGTTTTGTTCGGTCGCGCAGAGGCTTTGAACCGACTTCGAAACAACCTTCGTGAATTTGTACAAACAAGAGTTTTGCATGGGAACGAACCCACTGAGGAAAACATTAGGGCGGCGGTGGTTGAATTGGCTGCCTTCATGGACGTTGAACTCAGATCTGTGGTATGATTTTTTTTCTATTGCTTGTGAGCATGATTGTGTCCACACTACTAAAGCTTGCTTTTAATTTAGGGTGACATCGAAATAAAAGATGGCATCGACTATTTGGCAACCATGCACAATTTTTACGAACAACGGCTCTTTACGCTAATCAACTTTCTCCTAAATCCTGGTGGTGAGATTTTGGAGATGCGTAGCTTACCTTTTTTGTGTTTGGAAATCTATTCGTCACCTATTTCTCTTTTGCTTTCTTTAGAAGAAAATTTCGGCTCTGCCTTATACGCCATGTGCCGTCTAATTATTTCGGAAGACATCATTCTCAGCATTTATTGCTTCAGAAATGGACAGCAGGCGCTGGAACGTATGGTTCAAAACAGAGTGGTAAATTTGAGTTGCACGATGAAGAACAACAATTTGAAGATGAATTTTGTTTTTCTGGGTTTTATTTCTTGGGGTGCAAGCTTTTTCATTGTAATTTTTTTTTATGAAGCGTCGAATATCTTCTGACCTGGATCCCTTCATCCAGCAGTGGATGGTTAGCATGTGTTCGGCACAGATTCGCAGCATGATTCCCAATATAAGAATGCCGGAAAGCGCTGTGCTCCACTACGTGGTCCGTTCCGCAAGTGCTGGACCGACCACATCTACACAAGCGGTAAGCTCGGACTACCTTGCGTTTCAGATCTTTGTTTGATGGGAACACCTCCCTGGAGGCGCTTAGCAAATGAATCCCTGCGGTACCTGTATAAAAATGCAATTGCTCTTTGATTTCAATCAAGACACAACAGTCCTCCAAAAGTGTGCAAAAGCCAGCGGTTGTTTCTGAAGCCATTCCACTGCCTGCAGCAGTGGTAAGATTACCATAATTTTTAAACTTTTGACTAGACGGTAGCACACTGATGGATGCGTCAAGTAACAATTGCATTTTAACACTGATTTTTCAGCCCATGGAAATCGATGTTTCTAATAGTGATGTGGCTGCCCGAATCATTCCTCCGGTCGAATCTGTAGTTTTGACCGGGGTTGGCGAGGCGGTGGCCGGTGGAATTATGGGCCAAACTAACGTGGCCGATCTCCTATCGTCAGAATCCGTCTGGGCCAGAGCCGTGCCAAACGTAAGGATGGAATAGGTTCATGTCGTTCGGAAGGGATTACTACTTTCTTTTAGCCTCTAAGATTTTACTTTTTTCAGGATTGGGTGCCTATTATCACCGAGGACGTGCAGCGCCAACGTCGGCAGTCTGCACAAAGACCTTTCAGCGATGGTTATCTAGGAACGATGCCTTCGAAGCGTAGGAAGGTGAGTAGAAGATTCCGTCCCGAACTGCTGGGCTTTTAGTGTGCCCTTCACTCCAAGTGTTTGTTTTCCTTCCCATAGATTACGAGCAACGGGAGGCTCCGCAGTGACATTGACACCACAAGCATTCTTCCAGACACACTGAGGCGTGCAGTGGTCGCATCTGGCGCCGAACCCACCACTAGTCTCGCGGAACTAACACACGATGTGGCGGCCAACGCCACGCTCAACACCAACTTCCAAGAGCATCTTCACAACTCCATTTGTAAGCGCCTGAGCGAGGACAAGGACTATAAGGCCGACAAATTCCCCAACGCGGAAGTTGTGTTTCATCGTCCACGAAATGGCGACAGCAACATCTAAAAATTAGCGGTCTGAGCTCCGCCAGAGGTATGACGTTATCGTTTTAGGTTTTATCACCCAAGGTTCGGAACGTTTTTTTTTTGTCTGGATATCCACGGTGTTGATGAACGATTGCCCCCCTTTTGTGCTGCACTTTGTCCGTTTGGTTGCACAATGACTTTTTCTTCTTTACCTAAATTTGCCCGCAAACATTAAAAGAAAGAAACTAAGCTGCACATTATCACCCTTATTTAGCAGAAATTTATAAGTATCGAATTGTTGAGCTGCACATTTTTCTGAAAAAAGAATCGTGTTGGATATAGGAACTTTTTTACGACAAGTTTTATGTACATTTGAACAATCGAAAGGCATAGTTTCCACGTCTGAAATTCATTTATTCACATGGCATGAAATCAATATACACAAAGATTGAAAATATATGTAACTACAACCTTTTTTAAAATCTTTGACACTAATTCATTAAAGAGAACCGTCAATAATTATAAATCGCCACCAAAACACAGGAATTTTCTCTGGAAGTACGGAGGATATTCGTTCACGCTTCGAGCAAATCTGCCCAGTAAAAATAAAGATTGGAAATGTAAAATGATAAAAAAAGACTTTTCTAAATATGAGATTCGACAAGCTGTAAAACAAGATTGCAAGGAATAGTTAACGTTTTCTCCATTCTCAGATAATCTGGTAATATATTAGAAAATGTATATTTCATTTCAAGCATTCTAAATATTGCACACACGATTGTTCCGATATACCATTCTTGACCGTTAGTTCTGAGCCCCTCCCCACCCAAAAAAAAACCGGATTCATATTTATATAGCCCCAGAAAGAGTGATAAATTATTTTCACATTGCATAAAATTTTGAGCCCCAATCGTGCTGTTGTCCTTTCACAACTATGTTTGCAAAAAGTACTGGTTCTTTTCGTACTTTCCGATGGCTCTAAATGTCTCTCAGATTGAAAACTTTTGGGTGATCTACAGCCCCAAATATGAGCAAATTTATCAAAGGCATTATTAGGAAATAAATTATTAGAAATTATTAGCTTTAAATTTAAATTGGTGCAATTTTGGGCATTCGAACACTTGGCATAAGGTGATCTATAACAACACCATTTCCTATGGGGTAAGTTTTCAATTAGAATTGTTTCTGTTGAAACACAAATTTTAAAAAAAAGTTATAATTATTTATGTAGGGAACGATCAATCGATTTTTATACGAAAATCTCCAGGTATTTTTTTAAATTAATAAATATGCTTTTTTTAATTTTGCGGGTGTATTGAAGGATGAAGTTTTTGCTGCAATACACCCGCAAAATTTGAAAATATTTTTTATTTATTAATTTAAAAAATATCTGAAAATTTTAACTAAAAAATAGATTTACTGTTTCCTAGCTAAACAATTAGTGTTTCAACAGAAACAATTGCTAATACCATATGTAAGGGTAGTGTTATAGATCACCTTTTGAATCGGGAACAGGCAAAATATAAGCACAATTTTTATTTAGTTTCGAAAATATTATTTCGACTAACTTTTATTAATTATGTACAAATGACACTTTTCATCACCTAAAATCGTTCATTTCTGAGAGATGGTGACGCCATCTGAGTTCCACATCAAGTCTATTGCTTTCATTTTGTGTCAATTGTTTTAGCCGAGAAAAAACATTTGAGGTAGGTCACTAAAATTGGCTCTAAAGAAAAAGGGCCAATGAAATTTAATAATAAGAGAAGCCCATGCGATTGGCCACATTCGAAGCATTTTAATTTATGCTTGTAATTTTAAAAAAAGATGATTGGTAAAGATAATTTTCACAGTCCCTTTGCAAGCATGCCGATTTATCATTTTGGTGCTTGTGTGTATTTACAATTGCACAAGTTGGCACTAGCTCAATTAATAGATGGCACCTCTAACGAGACTTTACAACCACTGATAATTCCAGTCCGCTAGGTGTTACCATTGAATAGCAACACAATCTGAACATCCAGATTCTCCTATAATCGTCCCGCCCCTTTTCATGTCTTATTTAGTTTCTTGTTTATTTAAATCTATTATAACTTTGGCGCTAGAAGAATGTGGGTGTATATTATGACTGTATGGCGTGAGTTTTTTTTTTTTGTGCTAGTTCCTACTCGATGCTTCCACCTGCGGCAATTAATTGCGCTATTTTGTGGGAAGTTGGATTTTTGCTAAATGCAAGTGTATGTTTGGGTGGGAGAAAGTGCTATTATTATGTATTAAATTGTAACTATTCCACTAATTTATTTTCATATTTTTTTGTTTGGTCCTTAATGGTGGGGGGGGAGGCAGATAGTTGAGGCCTAACACAGCTGCTATATTTTTGGGAAATTGGAGAGAAAATGACTAAATTGCCTTCTTGCGGCATATTAGGAATTGGGAAGCAATGTGAAAAGTGAAAGCAGAACTAATGGCCCCTAATACTTTGTGATTTTTATACCTGAAACTGCTCAGCTGAAGCAGGCGAGTTTTACTATATAATCCAAGACTGTGTAGGAATGTTTGTTATTTATGAGTGGCATGTACGTGATTGCAAGCTTAAAGCAAAATGTTTTACGTAATTCTGGCGGTTTATCTTTAATAGTTTAAAATTTTCAACATAAACTGCAAAGTATTAAGCATATGGCTCTAAGTTATGATTCTATGCATTTTTAAAAAAAAAATTAAATATAGAAAAAAAGCTAACGATGCAGGCCAATGTAAAACCAAACATTCCATCACAGCTGGATTTCGATTTAAATATATTAGTCATAAAAGAGTTTGACTATATTTGGGGTAAGGATGGGGCCCGTTCGGGGAAAGTGTAGGAGAAGAGGGCTCAATTTACATTTGCAATCAATGTAATTTACAAGATGAAGGAAATATATGGATCGTGAATGTGTGGACAGTAAACCCCTTCTATGTGAGAGCTAACTATCTAACCTGCTGCTTTTAGTTTAGCTCAAATCATCGTGTTGTGAATGGATATTATGCCTTGTTTTTTTTCCTGACTTTTCTAGGCATGAAAATCGTGAAAAATCCACAAGTTCCCTCATAAGACCGACAGTTTATAGGCCATTACCCACACTAGACTCGCTCCCTCTGTTCTTACTAATTCTCAACTAAATATCACAGGTATTAGTCCTTCAGGTAAAATGGTCAATGACTAGAATCGATTAAATTTTTGATGGCATTTTTAGCCAAGGAGATGAAAGTTGGCACTTTCAAAGAGTTGGAGGCTTGGGGTTGTACCT
This sequence comes from Xestoiulus laeticollis, assembly GCA_034698905.1. Classification (NCBI taxonomy): domain Eukaryota; kingdom Metazoa; phylum Arthropoda; class Diplopoda; order Julida; family Julidae; genus Xestoiulus; species Xestoiulus laeticollis. The sequence goes on from JAQGCC010000774.1 coordinate 25,066, forward strand.
GGGGTGGTGCTTTACGGTGTTTAAAATAAGTCAATTCATAAAAGCAAAACGCTATGTATAATTATAATTTTAAAAAAATTAAATGTGGCATGATTCTGTTACGGCTGCAGCCATTGGGTTTCATACCCAACTAAGTAGCAGTAATTGACAGCACCTCAAGCCATTTTTTTCACCACTTCGTAAAGTGGCGCCCGGCGTCCAACTCTGAAAATGCCATCCCTCGTGATCTTACATGATATTTTGTCAATCGTAAATGAGAGGAAATGTCGTGGATATTTTGCATTTGCGATCAATCGGCTTCATCCGTCTCGAAGAAGAGCGGGCGAACGTTCAGCAGGCTGGCAACGTCCAGGACGCTCTTGTGAAGACCCGGATGATCGAGGATTTCCGCTTCTGGAATGGGTGGCTGACATCTCGGATAAAAGTTTGGTCCCTAAAATTGAACAACGATGTAAAGAGTCCGAAGAAAAAGTCTGATGGCATGCCAGAATCAAGTTTTTCACAAGTTTACGAAATAAGAAAGCTAGGAGATTGCGAGTTTGCTAGAGTTAAGTAGTAAATTACTGTTGTTAAACATACCTTAAAACCGCGATGAAGTTTAAGCGTGATATAACAGAAGATGTATCTGAGCAATAGCAAACGCAGAAAATCATCTCCGAAGAACTGAACAAATGTGATATCTGAAGCACGAAGACGATTTTTTAAAAAAGTTCATTCGTTTCATTTTTGTCATATCTAGTAAAAGACCACACAAGCTTACCTAAGGTCCTGCACCAAGACATGAGGCGAGCCGCTTCTGCCAAGAACCGATTGATCTGCAACTGACATTCATCCCATAAGGCGATAGGGATGTCGACTATGTTGCAGATAAAGCAGAATGCAGTCAATGGACTATGCAGGAACAAAGTGAACAGACTTCCTTTGTGCTGTTGATCTGAAAAAAAACAGGGATCAGTATACAGCAATGTAACTAGTAGCAACACTAAAGGGTTTTTATTTGTCCCTCACAATTTTTGCCATGGAAATTCGTCGGTATGTCTTCGGCGGACATGAGGGTGAGCAACGGCTGACCGAAGTAGCGAGGTATAGGCTGTAGTTTGAAGATTTAAAATTGTAAATTCCCAAGAGTAACATGACTAAATTCTTATCTCTGCAGCAATGCTTACTTGGAATGCGTGGCTGTTATCACTATCGACTATCATGAATAGAGGCTTTCGAGTGAACGGGTGGAGATCTCCTGGATAAAGACTGGAAAATTCCATAAAGGCGTACAATTCAATTCGTTACCCTGCAGTCAGCATGTAAATATGCCATGTGGCAGGGGGCAAAGTGCAAGATTTTTATGGGGAACTATCCCGGCATCCGCCTTTGTGCCTATATAGGCGATTAAAAGAGGTTGTGCAACAACCTCGATAGCTGACCGGGGTTCGAACCCGGGTCTGCCGAGTTCAAAAAGCTAAGCATAGCCACTAAGTCAACTTTGTCGGTATAGATAAGGTAAGCAATGGGCAACTATTCGAACAAGGAATTTTGTAACATATTGCTTGTATACGGATAAAATATTTGGGAAGCTTCAGCTTACCAGTGCATATCTTTCAGTTGAGTGTTTCGTTTATTGGAGTGATCAGCTTCCCGTTTGCTGTTCGTTATGACCCCTCCCAAGTCGTATCCAGCTAATGAACGAGAAATAGAGGTTGTATTGATTTCAAGGCATGGCTTTTACCCCAATTGAAATCCTCGTTTCAAGTTTTGCTCTTACCATTTTCTGGATGTTTCACGTTAGGGAAGCATCCGTCGGCTGATATGTACAGCAGCATGACCCCGTTCGTGGGTAGCTCCTTAAATCCGGATGCAAGAAAGACCATGAGTTGGCTAAACGTTGGTTTGTACAGCAGGTACTTGTGAGGATTCTCCCTCTTGGTCGGTCTATCGCCATTCTCCTAAAGCAAGAATGCAATAGAATGATTCTAACTGAAAAGGTATTTGGTGATTTGAGAGCTGATGATATAGCTGACATAAACTTACAAAAGGCACTCGTCCTGGTGCAGGGGAAACGTCATACAACTGAGTGGTGTCTTCTTGGGGTTCTCTTTCCAAGCTTTGGAGCATCCTGAACATGTCCAAGGTCAGTTCACTGAATTTAACCTGTCGTTTTGGAAAAAAAATGCGGTCAAACATTGCTTAGGTTCAAGCTTTTTAAGTCACAACAAGTACTTGATGTGCAAGATTACCTGATCACTAGAATTTCCAATAATGAGTATTTCTTGTAAAGAGAAGATCATGGAAGGGGATTTTTCAATTGGTGGTGCGCTGTGTGGACCCAGGCGATGTGATATAACAATAGACGAGGAATCCACATCCACCACATTGATTATGTTGTCAGCCTTAATATCGAGGCAGCAAGAAAACGACGAAAGAAATGAATCGACTTGTACACGTTATAGTAGCAATCGTGGTAAATCAAAGCTAATAGAGAGCAGGAATTACTTCAATGAATGATTTGATTTCCCCTAGAACCAGCGACCACTCTAGCTGATCTTCTGGCTCGTACGTGGCAGTGTAATCATCAATTTGCTTGGCAAGTTCCTGATCAATGGCATTGCGAGAAAAATACGAGATTAAATGTGAGATATGGAATACCTTTGTGTAAACGCACATTTACCATTAATGTAAAGCACTGACCCTCACTAAGTCGCGCACTAATTTCATTTTCTTTAGAAGCAGGCAAACTACTATAAAGCGTGCATAGTAGCGCAACTTCTTCACCATTAGATCGGGGCTGGAAAATAAAAATCCAGAGCTGAAAATAAACGACGGAGGTAGAAGTTCTGTTTCGGTGAGGTTTGCAATTCACAAGTATGACAATAATACTTATTACCGATCCTCTTTGTGGGCTTTCGAGTAGTACGCCCTTGTTCGAATGGCTGCATAAAACGAGTATGCCTCATTTAGATAGTTGGTCTCACTTGTCCGAAGGCTGTAAAAAAGTGTATCCAATATTAATTTCAGCTTTGCTGAATACTTGCCAACTAGATAGTTACAGGCAAATTTTACCATACTTACTAATAATGATAATAAAGCTGTCCTATTTTGGATGCTATTTCTCCTATTTGCCATCTTTTTAGGCCGTATTTTGTGTCTAGGATTTGTCGATGTTGCTGTTGAAATTTCCATAGTTTTGTGTACAAGTCGAACGTTCGTCCGAAATAAGCCTGCCATTGTTTGTGACCATATTGAGGAAGATCTCTGAAATATATATCGCGCAAAATTAATTAACTAATTTGATCTAGAATTTGTATGGCTATAGGTATATATAGCCTATATAGCTATGGAATAATCTACTGCATGTAATTGTTTTATGTGTTTCAATTGAAACAAAATGTTGAACGATTATGAATTAAGGTAAGTCATATTCATAACCATCTGTAAGAAATCAGGCTTTTTAACGCACATTAACACTTGTACTAAGAACACGTACCTATGTTATGGATTATTTATTCAATCTTGGAAGACAAAATGGAAGCCCACCTCAGGGGGAAGATTTTAATATTCTTTCAAAATGAGATATATATTTGCGTGAATTTTATTGACTGGATTTTTGAGTACCATTATTTATTGGAGAAATGATTATCTCGTAATATATCCTTCACATTTGTTCCCTGCAAAGTTGCGTGTATGGAAATCACGACAATTTTATGCATGGATCGATCAGGCCAGATAAAAGCATCAGGCAGAATCACAGCTTTTGGAGAGGCCGAATAAATAAGGAAATCATACAATTTTGAATTGAAATACGCGAGCATATTATCGCAAACTTGAAGTATTTTATATTCTTCTTCAATTGGAAGTGATTTGATGGGTTTTAGGCGTAAAATTCTAGCCAAAAATTAGAAATTTGCGAAATTTTTTAGCTATGGAAGGTGGTTGCGATAGCGCAGGGACGATGGATGAAAGTGGCACACATCAAAACACGGAAGATAATAAAAGCAAATCAATTCGGCGCGGTTATAGACCTATTGTTTGGGCATCGTTTTACCTTAATCCGTTGAATAGTTGTTTTGATTTCTCTAATAAATGGCAAAATTCCGTCACAGCTTTCCGCTCCTGCTCTTCGCTGTCTGTCATGATGGATCAGTCCACTTAAAGCGTAGTTGGGAAAGCGATGGCGCACCATACACCCTTCATGACAAAATGGCGGTTTTGTCTCCATGCTTTCGAATTTTCTGGTTGTGTTCACCACCTGTGCTCCGTAATTTGTGAAGAACTTAATTGGAATTGAACAGGTAAGCGATAAGCGAGATGAGCTTTATATATTTTATGGTATAATTGCGTAGAAGTGTCGCTCGTTTGTTCATATGCGAATGTAGTTTCGTCGGCTGCTTGCATGCATGGGGATGCATGTACAGGTAGGTGATACATTAAAACCATGCGTATACCATTCTTGTATATGCATGGATTGGGTTACGATAAAAAAAATGTCTAAGTAGGGAATGTACGTAGCGAACGTTTATAAACGTTAAACTGAAAAAATGCAAATTATACATAAAGATTAAAGTATCCATTGTATACATAACTTTATAAATCTGGCTTTTAGGGGCCATAAAGGGTTATAGGAAAACTCCGCACATTCTGATATTCAACTCCCAACCCTTCTCCCCCCCAAAAATTGGCGAGATATTGCAAAATATTTCAATGTGTGGCGTTTTTCAAAATTGGACATCTGAGGCGATCCTCCTTCTGGTTCTCCTGTGGTTGACATTGAGGTGAGGGTTTCGCTAGAACCGAGCTGCTGAGTGGCGGCTGGTAGGTTCAGGCGGGCAGATCTGCGGAGTTCTGCCACCTCGCGCTCAGGTGAGTATTCAGCATCTTGGGATGCCATCTTTGGTAGATGTTTGGATGGATGCTGAGGTACCCAAGTAACCTAGGTATTGACCAGGGCTCGGGGGATCCCAAATACGGAGATCCTCTAGTTGATGCGGAGCTAGCGAGGGAGAGCTAGCTACTGGGCGGCAGGAGAGGTATTGATGACCGAAGCTCCTGCTGCTGTTCCGGATCAGGACCCTAGATGTCTGTCTTGTTGGAAAATTGTAATAAAAACCAAAGTGACAATTTGCCTTCAGTTTAAAGTAAAAACATAAATTTTTATTCAAGGTACAAAGTTTCAAATACTATTTAAGTATACAATTGGTGAGACCAATGGTTCAGACATTTATCATAGGTTCCCCTAGAAAGGACTGACTACTATTCCTAGATTCTGCTCTTATATGCAACTTAGCCACCCATTCTCAACCAATGAGAATTGGATT
>JAQGCC010000775.1:0-30366 GCA_034698905.1 Xestoiulus laeticollis
GAGCATGACCAATGCACCAATCAGGATTCAGAAAAATGTCACGTGGTCTAGGTGCAATTCGAAAAATAAAAAATTTGGAAGAACCGTATCATTTCTCAAAAATATGCTCAGTTGTCCGAGTACCCTTGATAACTGAAAGCCTAATTATACATTTATAATATAAAACTTGGATTTAAATTCCTAATTGTAAAGATCAGTTGGTACAAAATTAGTGCGGGACTGAAATAGTGCTTGCCAGTAATTTCAGCGTGCCTAGCATAGTTGCAAAACAGTCTCAAAGTAAGCAAAGTGTTTGCCGTACTAGTGTTCCAATTACTTGGCCGAGCTTTAGTTACTTTACCGGGGAAAACACCTTTTGATTGGGAAGTTTTAAGAAGGTGGCGTAACAATCTTGTCTATCTGCTCGCCTGTAAACACTATCAGTGCTGTTGGGCTATGGTTACTTTTTTTTCCGTGGGTTCTATCGTCGTGGCTTCGTATCTCCTTCGGGGCTGATTTGTAGAGCTGTGCGGTCTCAATACTTTTTGGTCTTCTTTCTCGTGCAAATATTTACCTCTTGAGTTGTTTTCGTTTATTTGTGTGACCCAAGCACGCTTAATTTTTAGTTGATTCGTTTTTTCTTATTCTCAAGTTTCAGCAGGGGGTTTATTGAGCACGGCTCAGAGCTATCCAAGTTTGCCGTCGGCCAGCTCGGTCGGTACCAACAACCCAGGGGTGTCGGCAAGCACTTGCACAACATCCACTTTGAACCAAGCCTTGACCATGAGCCTGACTTCCACGTCTAGTGATAGCGAACAAGTGAGTCGCCCTTCCAGCAGTGTGGACCAGTGGAAGGTAGATGCGTACAGTTAAAATTGGCCGCATTTTTCTTTTTAAATTCTGTCGTGCGATTGCCTTGGAAATTTGTACACGACTACAGATTATTAGTCGAAAGCAGGAATTTATCGGTGAAATTTTTTTTGAAGGATTTGTTGGAAAGCTGCCGAACTACTACCCTATTGGCAGAACTCGAAGACGACGACGAATTGCCTGAACCAGATGATGATGAAAACGAGGACGACGACGAAAACGAAGAAGATGACGATTATGAGGAGGTTTTGGTATGTTGCTTTTATTTTATTATGATGTGTAAAGGGTATACATAGGAATTGCAGGCATCCCAGCCGTCCTATATTTTCATTAACTTTTGTACAGAATTGTAATAACCGTGGTGGCAAACAAGTCCTAAATATTCCTAAAAAATGTCCTAAATACACTCTGAATAATTGATTAATTGTTGTAAAAATGTTTGAAAAGTTGAAGTTATCCCAGTCCAAAAAAATTCTTGCTATTATAGTGATGCAGATAAGCAAATAATTGTACGTTTTATGATAAAAGCATGATGTTTGGAACAGCATGTTGAATAATTATAAAACTGATTAAGAACTGGCCCTGGATAGCCCCTGGCCCACCTGTGATGGGAGCCCTTTTTGAAAGTTTAAATAGGGGCCCCAATTCTTTTTTTTTTACAGATTACAAATCTGATGTGTTACAGTAAATTTTGGCATAAATGCGAATTAAAAATAAAATTCTATAGTATACATTTAAAAAGTCCTAAAATTTAATCTAAAAAAGTCCTAATATTGAATATGAAAAAATGTTTGCCATCCTCTGCTATAGTTCCAATATTTTCAAAGAAAATGTCCTATAATTCCTATATTTTTATCCCTAAAAGTGGCTGGGATACCTGTGATGTGCAAAGGGTTGGTGCAAGGAATCGGAATTGATGAATTTGCTTGTGTATTTAGGAGGAGGATGGGTACGAGGCTCGCAATGGGAAAAGACGCAGTTGGGATGACGAGTTTGTGCTCAAGCGCCAGTTCTCGGCCCTTATTCCGGCTTTTGACCCACGGCCAGGCAGAACGAATGTCAACCAGACGACCGATCTCGAAATTCCTCCACCAGGTCTGTTGATCAACTTGCATGCTTTTCGTGCTTTTAAAGCTATTTTTTTTTCCAAAACATAGCATGCTCGTTTGATTATATTTTTAACTTTTTTGAATAAATCAGTATTACCTAATTTTGATTTACTTCGGCATTGTGCAGAGTTGAATCAACGTGTCTAATATCCACATTTTGTCAGGTTTAGAGCAAACTACCTTATCTGATGAAAGAGATTCTGTGATCCAGCCAAAGTTATCTTTGGCCATCAAAGGAGCTAGTTTGCCAGGGGTAAGTGGATAAAGTGCATTAGATTGAAGCGAAAATGGCTTGCTCGGTTCTTACTAAATGAGCTTCTTGGGCGACAGAAATCGTTTCTTGGCCAGGTAGCGGAAGTGGAAATAGATTTGAAGGAAGGCGAATGGACCATTTTCAAAGCTGTGCAGCAGCTTATTCAGATGTCGCAGGTTGGCAGCCGCCAGGATAAACTGCGTCGCGTTTGGGAGCCCACCTACACGTACGAACACTTTTCAGATTTCTGTGTTCTTCCAAACATTGCATCGCACCCAATTAAACATCAGTCTCGCACTTATCTTCTAGGGTTGTGTACAGAGAAGTAAAGGAGGAAGAGGGCAAGTCAAGCGAAGAGGTTGCTGCTCTCCAGGGAAGCAGCTCTGGACTTTCCAGGCGATCATCCAAAAGTTTGGGCGACAGCAGCTGTCCAGATATGGCCTCGTGTTCTGTGGACGAGGTCCTGCAGTTGCTAAGGGTGCTATACGTATTGGCTACGGAAAAGCGACACAAAAGTCCCAGACATGGTGAGTAAAATTTGTCATTCTGCTAAACTTTGCCAACAATTTTTTTTTCGGGGTGTCGATACATGACGATATATTTTTTCCCGTAGAACATTACCAATTTCGAGTCGCTCCCGAAGAATTCGTCAGCAAGAAAATCACCAACAAGCTTGTTCAGCAAATCCAAGTTAGTACTGCGCCATGGGCATTCCAGGGAAATTCAAACAGACGTGTTTATCAAATATTTCTTTCAGGATCCTCTAGTCTTAGCATGTAATGCTCTCCCCGATTGGTGCGAAGATCTCACTTACTCCTGTCCGATGTTATTTCCCTTCGAGACTAGGCAGTTGTTCTTCACTTGTACGGCGTTCGGTGCTTCCAGGTGAGGCGCATTACCGGATGTTTTTGTGTTGTGAAAATGTGGCGTAACTGCATCTCATTCGGACATGCTTTTTGCAGGTCTATCGTGTGGTTGCAAAATCAACGGGATGCCAATGTGGAGAGGACAAGAGGACCGTCTCCAAGGCCAGACGATCCCCACGAATACAGAGTTGGGCGGCTAAAACACGACCGTGTCAAGGTTCCTCGCGGCGATCAACTTTTGGATTGGGCTATGCAAGTTATGAAAGTCCATGCGGTTAAGAAAAGCATTTTAGAGGCAAGTGCCTAGAAATTAATTTTTGCTTTTAGCTCGAGCGCAACCTGCTAAATGTGTAAATAACTTGTAACGTCGTACCTTAGGTCGAGTTTCAAGACGAGGAAGGCACGGGACTGGGCCCAACTCTCGAATTCTACACTCTGATAGCTGCCGAACTGCAACGCCGGGATCTTGGAATGTGGATCTGCGATGATGACATGGTGGATGAGCTCTTGAGAGAGGTAATGCTACTATTTTTAATTTTTAAGTAACCTGGACTAGATAAGAACTTTATTTTGCAAGGATGCTAGTATGCACGATCAATATGTTCGCGACGTTAACTTTTTAAGGTGGATCTTGGCGAGGGGCTTAAACCACCTGGTTATTACATCATGAGAGCCGGAGGACTGTTTCCAGCTCCCTTGCCTCAGGATCACAGCGACACGGATCACATCGTGAAACTATTCCGCTTCTTGGGCGTCTTTTTGGCAAAGACACTTCAAGACAACAGACTGGTGGATTTGCCATTGGCACGGCCATTCCTAAAGCTCATGTGTCAGGGAGAAATCAGTGCAAACGTCAGGGAGCGGTAAGGACCGAACCGGTAATTATTCTCGCCACGTCACTCGCAGGATTTAGACGTTGTTTTTTGTCACGCTGTTTTCCAGAGCTACAGCCCAGACAGCAAAAAGTGGGCAGCTAACGTCGACCGATGTCGACGTCATGATTTCCAGTTTTATATCCGAGGAAAGCGAGAAGGAGCTGGAATTTGATCCTCCCAAGTGCAGGCCGGAAGACAGTCCTGCATGGTAAGTAGTATATTAATCTTATTTAGAATACTCCTTTTTATCACGGGCTTGAGCGGATTATTTTCTTGTTTCAAAGGTATGCAAGTTTCCTTACCATGGAGGACTTCTTGATCATCGACCCGCACAGAGCTCGTTTTATTCAGCAACTTCGCGAGCTTATAGCCATCAAGCAACATATATTGAGCGACAACAGTTTATCGGACGAAGACAAAAATAATCAAATACAAAACTTGGCTATTCCAACTAACGAGGGCCGACAGAGACCACCGATCAAGCTTGAGGACTTGGGCTTAACATTCCAGTTTTCTCCTTCCTCCAAAGTTTTTGGATTCTCTGCTGTTGATCTCCGGCATGGTGGGGAACTTGAGGTGAGTGTTTTCGCTTATTAGAAGTTGTTTAGCACTTTTTCATTCAATAAAACGGCACTTATCTCGTTCTGTTGTTTCAGGAAGTTACGATAAACAACGTTGAGGAATATGTAGATTTGGTCACAGACTTCTGCCTTCATAAAGGAATTCGCAGGCAGATGGAAGCATTTAGAGGTGCATATTCAGTTTAAAAGAAAGAATTTCGATGTATTGTCTGAGCATATTTTTAAATGTGTTCTGCATTTTCGTTTTTCAGCCGGCTTTAACGAAGTGTTTCCAATGGATAAATTGGGATCTTTTAGCCCAGGAGAAGTCCGCATGATGCTATGCGGCGACCAAGCCCCGGCATGGACTCGGGAGGATATAATGAACTACACCGAACCCAAGCTTGGTTTTACGAAGGAAAGGTAAGCTAAAAACCATTTTTTCAAAGGACTATTTCTGAGCATGGACCAAGTATTTATCACTCCTTCAAACGCAGTTTTATAAAAATTGGTTCCCCTGCTTATCAATCGCTTTTGAGCAACTCCGCATATTGGAAACTGGCCTAACGGAACTAAATCCTCCTGATTACTGAAGATTAAACAAACTATTTTTATTGACTTGCTTATGCTTTCCAAAAAATGTTTTCATGGCAGGTTTGGATAATTGCTATTTATCCAGCTGCACTAGTTTTTAACAATAGTTGTTCTTGTAGATCTGACAGGATTTGCTTACAACAGTTAACTTGTCGCATTGAACACCTCTGTAACTTAAATACTTTTGGAAGATCCCAAACAGCTCCCATAGAAATACAATTACGGCAGACCTTGATAACAATTGACACCTTGTACATCCCGGAAGGAGATTCTCCTCTCCATACAATGAACTTGATAATTGTGCCTCCGTGGTTTGAAACGTCCAGGGTTTTATTTGAACCCGTGTACGGTTATATATTACTTGATATCGTATTTACTCGTGTAATAGCCCGACCCATACCTTAGACATTTTTGAAGAAAATAATAGTATTTATTAACTCAAACTTTTAATAACTTTGATACACCCGATGTGCAATACAACTATCTACGTGAAAGTGATTGAACACCACATATAAAATGCGTTCTCCCTGTAGAAATTGCATGTTAGCAGACTGAAAAACTTTAATCGTGCCACATATTACGCAATACATGGCATTGCAGCAAATCTCTTGAAGTTGAAAAGTTTTAATTTCAATATTGAAATTGCCCCACACATGCTTCGAAGGGTACAAATTCGTAAAATGGGGATGGCTCTTAGTCATATAAATATGATAGGTAGTATTTAGATGATTGTATGAAATATGCGATTTGCAGTAAATATGGTTGACTGAATTTTGTTACTGATAGCAAGCATTCTTACAATGATCACCTGTATGTGTTTAACTTGAACACTTTAGTCCAGTCCCAAAAGTGTTCAATGTAGATAAGTTTTACTGTATAAGTTCAAGTTGAATCTTACACTTTAATTTTGAATTTTCAGCCCTGGCTTCCAGAGATTTAACAACGTGCTCGTCGGCATGAATGCATACGAACGCAAAGCCTTTCTCCAGTTTACTACAGGGTGCTCTTCTCTACCTCCCGGAGGGTTGGCCAATCTTTACCCCCGTCTCACGGTAGTACGCAAGGTGGACGCCTCGGACGGCAGCTATCCGTCAGTAAACACTTGCGTCCACTACCTAAAACTTCCTGACTATTCGAGCGAGGAAATCATGCGCGAAAGACTCTTGGCAGCTACTAAGGAAAAAGGCTTTCATCTTAATTAACGACAGTTTAAGGGGTAACTAATATTAAACAGGCTTCCTTAACTAAGGCGGTTAAATAAGACTGGGCGGTTTTCATTTCAGTTTTTTAACCCCCCTTTTGAGTGGTGGCACCACGGCTTTTGCTAGTTTGACTCCAAAGCCTGGAGCCAACTCGCTTGTCCCTGCGGCAATTCCTGCGGGAAGCGGGTGCAGCATTTGGTCGTGCAGTGCCGGTCGATGCAGGTTTTTTTTTCTTGTCGCTATCTCTGACCCACAGTAGTGGTATTAAAAAATTAGCCTCCATTCGCTGCTGCTCCTTCTTTATATCGAGTATAATTTCACCGCGTTTAGCCCCATTTTTTTGATATCGTCGTAGGGAAGAGTACGGTTTATACCACTTATTATCACTAATCTCGCAATTGTAAATTATTTGCAGCCCTGTATCGGGCTTGCTACTTCTACCACAGCTGAGTGTAGTATGTTGTAATATTATTTGTTGAGGATCGCGTGAAAACCCTTGTCTCCCCCTTTGGTTTTTTTTCCAGCTTTTCTTTTGTTCCTTTCCAAATGTTTCGATTGCCAGCTCCTTAGCTATTCTGCCATGGATGCCAAAAACATCTTTGCATTTTGCACGCTTTTTTACTTGTCTAGCTTCTAGTTTTCTGCTATCGGTTAGGGATAACCTTCCCAAAACTTAACAGAGGGCAAATATTTTGCTTGGTATTGTAGAAGAAGCTATCGGTGCCATCTATAGTCATGTGTGGCAATGATTCTCTTTTCTCCCTTACCAAGAAAAATGTTCCTTTATTATGCTTTTAAAAGCTTTAGCTAGCAGGTAATCTCGCGAAATGCATGAACAGAGATGCTATTTTTTGTTTGTTTGGCTAAACGTGTTGTCAGACCTTGCACATAGTTTTAAAGGACTCCTCGCTTATACTGAAATACTTAGTTTCACACCCTCGAAGGAAATTTTCGTTGCTTTTGTTCCTTGTTTTGTCAGAAGTTTGTACAGTGCCAGTAGAACTAATCGTACGACATTCACGAGCATTTGTAACGAAAGTTTATTCTGTAAAGTATATTTAGAAACTTGTATCTATTGGTCAGCGCCTTTGCCTGCATGGACAATTGGCATAAATAGTTATGACTATCCTCCAACGAGTAGGCAATTTCTGGGTCCATCTAACAGGGCTGTAGCACTAATGCGCAGTTTACCCTATTTGGAGCTTTTATTTCTGAAAACTATGAAGCACAAAGCATCTTTAAAATTACAACTTTTGGTATATTTAAACTATTCCTCAGAAATGAGAAAAAAAATTATCAATTAAAGCCATGCTTCAGAGTTTTTAGAAAGTTTTAATCTCCTTGTTGAGTAGGTATTTTGGATATTCAGATCATCCATTTTAAAATATGCTAGCAATTCGAATTTTAAAATGTTGCCCGTAAGAACAGTACGTGCGTTTTGATAAAATGCACATTATCGTTGTCAGATTTTTATTTCGTATGAAGGAGTAGAATTGTGAGTAAAATCAAGACACATTTTACTCTTTAAGTTCTACAGCGTGTCATATTTTGAAATGGGGAGAAATTTGAAAACTCATATTTACTAAATTAATTGTTAATTACGTTAGCAACTTGTCGGATAACTGTACCTAGCCTTAGTTTTAGATCAACTAATGGAACAGAACTTAATTTGCAGTTTTTTATTTCCATCTAACACTAGCTTAGTGAAATCTTTCAAAAAGGTGACGCTTTACAGATAATTGCCCGAGAACCTGGCCCCAAGTATAAGCAACCTGGTTTTAATATATTCCTGCTCATAATCTTGAGCTCACCTTATCTGCACTGAGAATCTTACCTTCCTTTGCTCACTAATTCATGTTGCTAAAAATGCTGATTTTCTAATCTCGAGAACTCGAATAGGTTTGCCTACCAAGATGGCGTTCAGATCATAAAATATTGACTTAATTTATTCATTTTTTTTTTGCCCAGCGTATGTCTGTCTCCGAGGTGCAAGGCCTCTCGTTTATGTTTGTTTATTGCTACTTCACGTTAATTTATCCGCAGAAGTGCCTAAGAAAGGGCAAAGGAAAGCGCATGCTCGGACTTCGGGCCATCGGTTGCCTTTCCTTTACTCTACATTATGATTTCCACTTAATGTTCTGTAGTTTCGTTTCTACCCGTAGTGTCCATTTGGGTTACTGTTTATTTCAGTTGATAAGAAGAGATTGGGTGTGATCTATTCGTGCTCGTCTTTCTATTACGAGATTATGTGATGGACTGTGTTTTTCAATCAAACTTTCATTTCAAACTCTTTAGGTTTACATTATTTTGCATTTATTGGATGCTGGTTTTTGACAACGCACATATAATCTCAACATTTTTTCCTTTCTTTTGATTTTAAGTGGCATCTATGATGTGCAATAAACGACAGATTAATTATGAACGAGATAAAACTTTTATCATCAAGAAATTTGGATTCGATTGTATTTTCCAGAGTTGCTGTCATTCGGGTATTGCGATGTAGATTCATAGCGGAAGGCCTCGACATCAGTAAGAATCTCATTCAAGGGATTGTGGTGTGTATTCTCTCGTAAAGCTCCTCTTCTATTAGAACTTTCAGCGTTAACTTTCATCTCTTGTAGGATACGACATTGTTAGAATGACTCAAATCAACAGCACGAGTTTTTATTAATTGGAGCACTGCTGATGCCAATTTTTAGAGGAGCTATACCAGTTAGAATAGATGACGCAGGTTGCGGGCCCCAATCATCAGGCAAGGAAAGGTGAATCTGCTAAACCAACCATCTTTCTGGTGAGATTTTTTTTGTGTTGGTGATGTGTTGTATTAAACTCACAACAATGTGGTTTTAAGAAAACTAACTGAAAGATAACTGCACTTAACTTGACCTAGCCTAACCAAATACATAACGAGTGCTTAACCAGAGTGTACAGTTTTCCTTATGTAGTACAACTCAACTCCTACCAGCCATCGGGAACCAATCAAACACTGTATTTAAGGCCATTCCATGTTCCACGCTGTTATTTGGCATAGCATAATGAAAGGCATCATCTTAAATGCAGCATTCCGAATGGTTTCCCGTTGGCAGGAATGGTGCATTCAGGTAATGCCATGCTTCGATGCTATTTAATGCCCCCAAACTGTTCTTACCCTTAGAAGTCGTGGGAATTTTTCGAGTGTAAAATTCTTATAGTGGCGGCTCTTTCAAATGATTTTATACCGAAGTCTCTTATAGGTCTCCTCTGCACGTTAGTTTCCCCCCTTATGTGCATAATTCCTTAAGTGGCATTTTTGTGAGAGTTTAAACGGTGGTTTATCCCTTTTGCTCTCTGCATATTAAAGACTCCTCGGGAGAGGGTGGAAGTCTCCTTCCCTTATAGGCGAAATTTTCAATGCTTTGATGTTTAGCCCACATGCACAGCTATAAGCCAACATTGAAACTTACCAGTATGGTAATATGTTGTTATGGCACGTTGTTATAAGACTTTTGGGAGATTTTACTTAAGCTATCCTAGGGATTGCTTTCCCGAGAAGATTAGTTAAGTAGAAAAAAACACTATACTGGATTTCAGAATTTATTTTAAAATAAAAAAAAGATTTACAAGAACTTTGTAAGACATTAGAGCTCTGGCGGCCAATCCAAATCGATCGACTGGAACACAAAAATAAATAGAATTAGATTACTCTTAGAATAACATACTGAAAATCATGCTCAAATTGATCTGCAATTACCTCAACGTCTAATTCCAGTATGTCGACTTCGCTTTCCAATAATTCTCTTAGGTTTGGCGTGGTGCGCCCAAAATCCCCGTGCACAAATTCTTTAACATAACTAATTTATTTGATGAGGAAATTAACTTCATGATATTAGTTAGTTAGTTGCGATAAAGCAGAAAAAAAGGATACGTTCCAGCCTGTGTGGATAAATACACTTTAAAGTGATGTTCATCCACCTGCTCGGTGGACATCTTATGAATCATCCTTTCCCTGACAGCCACTGGTCTCCTATTTACACAACTTATTATTACACCATTTTACAACTTACTTTACCATTCATTTTTACATTATTTTACCACTCATTTTTTAACTGTACCTGTGCAATACTCGTACAGGGGTTTTTTGCTTAAGTTTAATGTCCTTCATCTCATTAAGACTGCTTAACTTTGCCGGATCCAAAGGTGTGGGAGACATACACAGCGCCAAATAAGTTTTTATCTTTTGTTCCTCTCCAGACTTTAAATGTTCGGTTTCTTCTCTGTAAAAATGTTTGCATGTAACGAACACTGAAAGTATGCCAACAAATTGCAGCGAAGAAATCACCTACTTTGAAACTACTTGAAGATCACGTATCGCAATTTCCGTTGTACTGTCGTTGATTGCCTGGTACGAGAAAGTATTAAATGTAAACTTGTTTTTATGTTAATAGAACTTGTGTCAAAGATGATAGACTGGACTCCAACCTTTTGCAGCTTGAGAAGTTGTTCTGGCAAGAAGATGCTTTGATGAGGGTTAATCACCTGCAGCATGAAGGGTCGACCTAAATTGACACGAGTGTTACAAGACGAACATTACCCGCCGTTATTGAAATTAGACAAATGAACCTGATACCTTTCCCCAGCATTCGTACGTCGATGTCTTCGCGACCGGAGGAAGAAAACACAATTTCTAGAAACGACATGTGAGTTTTTTTAATTTCATTGCTAAGCTAAACCTTAGTTAAACTAGACAAAGCCTACCATCAGATGAAATGTTGGGTTCAATTTGTGCAAAAATTAGATCTTGGACGGAGGATTCCATTCGCTTTTCCCCGTCTATTAGCCACGGAGTCTGACTCAACTGTCGAGAATATTTGTTATAACGACCTGGATGTGAAACAAACTATATAAAATCGATAGGCATGGAAATATCAATTGGATAATTTAAGCTATTATGATGAAAAATACCGGCTAGATAAATAGGTGCGTGGAAGCAAGTAACTTCACCATACTCTGCTCCATGATTTGGCTCTGGTGGAGGATACTGCATATTACTAAATCCAAACAATTTTTGTTAATAAATCAATCGATTGCCTTTTTAGAATGAAGTGGGCAGTACTAAACCTTTTAATAATATCTTGATTAGAATCAGACAAAAGTTGTTCAAGCTTTGATCTGGACCACTTAAATACAGGTTGTTTCTAGATGAATAGAAGTCACATGTTTTAGACGATAGTCTGAAGCTAAAAATGCAATGCTACGGCAAATTTACTGACCTTATTGGAATCATTAATTGCTTGCAACTGAATATTTTTTCTGAAATAATTTAGAATAGTTGTGAGAATATGGTAAAATGTTGTCACAGCAATTCCTACTAGAGACTCACATTAAGTTGCAATCCTTTTCGTCGTCGGAATACGTCATTTTGATGTTGATGTCAAGGGGACTGTTAATGCTAAAGAACTTTCCCAATTTATGCTCTGCCGCAGGCCCGAACGACCATTTGTAGACTTCTTTAACGGGAGGAATATGATCGAGATGCTTCTTGCCGTATGCATCGGGAAATTTATCTTTCAAGTGCATCAATATAGAAAGCTGGGGAAAAATGTGCGATGCTTAAAAAATGCCAATTGCTAAGCAAGTGGCTATGATAGGAACACACCTGTCTTATTGGCAGACATATTGGTGTCGATACCGAAAATAAAAAGTTGCGTGAATCGTAACCAGCAGCATTAATGACATCAACGACCTAGATGTTTCAGAAGAATGTGTTAATGTCAGGTTTACATATGACAGTATTGCATGACAAACTAATGCTCATATTGCATACTTACGTGGGAAATACTACGTGAATCGCTTAATTCTGTCAAGATTCCTAGACAAGCAGTACAGATAGATAGTTTTCTTCGTTTTGAAACTGGTTCCAAATTCAAATCTCCAGAAGGAGACTCATCCAAATTGCAGAGGTCATCAACATACTATATAAATTAGGAAGAATATAGGCCTAGCTATGTATCCTCAATCTACTCCCACATGGATGTTTCTCAGACATTTTAAAAATAAGATTCCAGTAATGTTAGTTGGGCCAAAGGTTAAGCGAAGTGTGGGGAAACATCCATGTGCGAGTGTCCTGAAAAGCATGCATGTACATGTACATTACCTTGTCAGCAGACAATATCGAAGAATAAGGCGAGTTATTCTTGACTCCCATGAATCGTAGAACACATTTAGAGCAGCAACCACAATCATATAGCACGTTAGCTATCTCATTCACTACTTTCTTATCGTTTGAAAGTAAAAAATTAGTTGTAGCCATGGTCAAGGATTCATTCAAATCTGCTTCAAAAACCTCGTGGCCTGGAAGCTGGAAATAACAACTGCGCATGAGCGGAAGTAGCATCTCTTGGTAGGGTGTTAAACCACGCCCTAACAGCTGATCATAAAATCAACTTTTATTTTAAATCTTAATTAAATTATCATATAATCCATGTGTTTAAACATTAATTTTTCAATTTAATTTTTTGAAAATTTGCCCACGTTGAAAAAGCGGCCAAAATCATAGTACGTAAATTCGCTGCGACGTCATAGCGTTCCTGTGACGTCATAATGCCTTCGTGCGCCATCGGACGCCATTGGAATCGCATTTTGAGCTAGTTTACTCTGCGGAATCCGCGTGGTTTTAGTCGCGCGGAGATATTATTGTGTCTTCAATGGAAACTTTCGACACTGAACTGTTTATCGAGGAAGTGGAGAGAAGGCCTGCGTTATGGGATTGTCAATGTGAAGACTATGCCAACAAATCTGCAAAGTACCGAGCTTGGCAGGAGCTGGGGGAATTATTTGGAGATGATTACTATTCGAGTGAAAAGCAAGCTCTGTTCGGCAAGTACCATTATTGTATTTACACAAAAATGTAGCATATAAAGCATATTATGGTTAGTAATTTAGACATTCCGCGAATTCCCGCCGAATGGAACTTATTTAGCCCCCGGCCACACTGCAGGGCGGTTCCAGCGCGGGCAGCTAGCCTCGAACAGGGTTTCTTCTAATTATAGTTCTAATAGAATTTACCACGAAATAAGAATGCTAAAAATTATATGAGAAACAATTCTATTATAATTATAAACGCTGTTTGAGCGGAAAGTTCGAGCGGAACGCGGGAATGTTCTTTTTTAGTTCGCACACGGTGGAAATCGCGCCGATGTGACCGCGCAATTTGAACTGCGGGAAAATTTAAATGTGCTTACAGTGGGATTGTGCAGGTTTCCTTTAATCTTAACAAGAGCGATAAACACACTTATGCATGCGCATCAATAAGTTATGCGCTGTGAAAGTTGTTATGTTCCTCAAAGACGTTGTGTTATCACGTTAAACTATTGAAAATATAGGGACTGATCACGCCTTCATTAATGCTCCCTTAATGCTAACCACATTGACAGCACTGTACGTGCTCAATCCCTCTATTAGAGGGATTGAGCACGCCTCCTTTAATGCTCCCTTAATGCTAACCACATTGACAGCACTGTATGTTATTCCAATGCGTTCTCGTTAAGGTAAATCAGTTGACGGGGCATTAAGGGAGAAGTGCCCAATCCCTCTATTGTTGTCTCCCCTCAACCACAAAACCATTAACGTCGTCCCCACGCATGCGCATTGGCAAAAAAAAACCCAGTGCTGCCGATGTCGTAAAGATTAAAGGAATCCTTGTCAAGCCCACTATTAGCGGGTTTGGGCACGTCAATGTTAACCACATTGACAGCATTGTACATGTACGTACAGTATGTTTTTCCAATGCGTTCTCGTTAAGGTAATTCAGGTGACGTGAGGCGCTCAAACCCGCTATTAGCTATCTGCGGTGCGGAGGCCCTTTTGACCCAAGATCTATTTTAAAACACGGAAGTGACGGCTTTTTCGAAATTTTAACAGGTTTGAACAAGGTTTGAGGCCTGCTACGATCTCGAGATCGAATTCCCCTTGTAGAGTTTGGGCCAAGGTTGTTGTAGCAAAGTTCAACCCGTAACTAAATATCTGAAAGAGTAAAATTAGTAATTATATTCTTTTTCAGTTGGAACGCTTCAAAAAAAATGGAAGAACATACGTGATGCCTTCATGAAAGAACATAAGATACCCAAACCTGTTCCTTCTGATTCACATACAACTGCTCCTAAAAAAGCACAGTATGTGTATTCTGCAAAACTTCATTTTCTTCTGAAGTCCAAGAAAAATGAAGAAAGTGATATTGATAAAAGTGGCATTTTTATGAATGGCAATGAGATACACCCGGCTCTAAGGCTTCCAAATAAAAGGAAGTGTGGCGTCCCTATCAAATTCACGAATACAACTACATCAGAAGAAAGTTTAAGTAACTTAGTAGAAAAGAAGATTCAGTCCCGTGAACTTCCCCAAGACCTCCAAGATGACGATAAACTTTTTTGTTTGTCGTTATACAAAGAACTGAAAAAAGTTCCGGAACATAAGCGTATGGCGACCAAAATTGAATTGCTTCGGGTGATTGAAGTGATGCAATAAGCTTCGCTTTCATTAACCCTATTAGATACTTCAGTTCATATTTCAATAACCAAGTTTATTCACAAACTTCAAGCCTCGTCCTTGTGTAATGTTTTGTCTTCGTTCCTGCATGATCTTGAAAAACTAAGCTACAAAATTGACTCAAATCGTGCGTACTCAAACTTTCGCTCAGACTTTTTCCCAGTCTTCTGCGCATTGGTTTGTCACTAATGTTTTGTCACCAATTTCTTGCTTCGTGACGATTTTGGAAAACACGGGCCACAATTTCAACCTCACACAACCAAAATTTGCAACGCACTCCCGTTTAATTCGATCAGGTGATCGAGGATATCCAATCAGGGAACGGGAGTGCGTTGCCAATTTTGTCAATTTTTTTTGCTCATTCTTTCCTGATCATGCAAGAATGAAGAGAAAATATTACGTGAGGACCAGGCTTTATGTCTATACAGTAAAACTTGTGAATAGCGATACACATGGCACTTATCCTTCAAATAGCACAACTTTTGGTTTGTGCTATTCACAGGTTTCACTGTATTCAAATTGCTTTCAATTTCATATTCGGCGCCAAAAAACGGCTTAGCCGAGTAGCCGGCTCGCGGCTCGTTAGCCGAAGATGGGCTGTCAGCTGTGGATGAATAGGATCTTCTTCGTTTGTATTTGCTGCTGTGTTTGTGATGTTGTACCTTCTCGTTTGAAATACAAGTTTGAGTTTATTTTGCACCATTACTTTAAAATATGGAAGATCTGACTGTAGAACAGCGTGTGGAGAATTATTTCTCTACGATAAATTCTATGGCCCGGCGCATAATCGTAGATACGGCTACGGTGAAAAAATCAAATGAAGCCCAATGGCGGACCATCCCCTACGAACAGCAATGCCAATTAATTATGGATTCTTTTGTGAAATCTGGTGTTGGAGAAAAATATTCCTATTATCCTCATTCCAAGCCAGACGTGGAATCATTTCCGAAATTGTGTATTCGAAGCGGGGAGAAATACGTCATCGATTACGTCTTCGACGAGAAAAAACAAACCACCAAAGAGACGGTGAGTAGGCCTAACCTTGCATTACATCATGTTGTTGCTGTTTTAGTCTTTTGCAATTTCGTTGTAACATAAATTGTTAAAAGATTTTTTTTTAAAACGAGTGTGTTCAGGCACACCTTAATACTTTATTTGATAGATCAATAGTGTAGTTTATAGCCTATTAATTAGTTCATTAATGTTCGAAGTGGGTGTGTATAGGTTCCTGCTTCAATGTAAAAATTGCTCATTTTTAGTTGTAGCAAAGTTCAGTTTGATTTCTGCAATATATCTAAACTTGGAAACCTATGCCTCTTATCGAAATGCTTTGGCTCCAATGTATTTATACTTAATTTTTCAGGGAAATACTTGGAGAGATGAGCATTCGGGTCCATTTACATGGGAAACTCAGGTAATAATGTTTGCATTCTTTAAAACTTGATTTTATGCATAGTTCTTTTAGGCATAATTTGTGCCATCATGATAGGTGTAGTTCACATTTAATGGCCTTGGATTTGTTAATTTGGTCAATTAGAGATAGGGAGGAGGTCACTGTCTTTCCTTGACAGCCAAAACATGCCTAACCCCCCTCGTTTGCCTTCATTTAACTTGGCAATACGAGATAGAACAAACCGGTTTTATGTGTTTCTTGGCATAGTTTTAAAAACTGACATAATTAAATTGGGAGTCAACTGTAAACTCCCAATTTCGTATCATTTAGTGTACAGGTCTAATTATTAAAATGTGTGCAAAAGCTAGCTGTGTCATAAAGAAAACCCTTGAATTTTCTTTAGATCTTGTTTTATCATGCTCAAAGAGCCACACAAGATTTTAGTTTGCAAATATCCACTCTCCAGTTAATCAGTTTTACTGTTGTATTTGTCAGTGCATATTCGGAGCACCTTCAATTATGATAACAAATTTCTTCATAGGGAGAGATTTGTGTTGTATTTGACAAGTTTATCAATATTGATTTTTCCCATTTTCACTTATTTTGTTTTTTCTTGGTGTAGCTTTTTTCAATTCAATTTATTGCCGTACAGCCCAGATACGACAGTAAAAGTTAATGTGAGAAAAAAGGATTTTAAATTTTATCCACAATTCAGATTATTTTTAAAATGTCTCCAAACATCCTCTTGTCTAATTTTCCAGCGTCTGTTTACAATTAGGATGGCTCAGTTGACATTGTTTTCGTCTTCAACTCATAAATTAAGACATGGATCATATCCTATTAATGAAATTAAAAAGATGGCAAACCATGTGCTGTTTTTATCAGGAAATTCCTACGTATACAGTAAATAAAAAATGTAGCTAGTGACCTACTGTTAAGATCTTTGGATGTTGAAGCCTGAAGGCCGTTTTTTTTCTTCTAATACTGCACTAATTGCTTAGGAAAGATTATTTACCAAACTGTTTGTGGTTCCATCTGTATGGTATGAAAGGTCGTACAGGGTAGCCTATTTGTAAACAAAATTTAGTCTCTGTGCTTCATAAAAATGGGTGAAATTTATGACAAAATAAAATTGAAATCATGGCCTAATTATGCCAGACAAAAGTAAAATTAAATGTTTAGGCGTGGTTCTTCAGTAACAGCAAAATAACTAGTTGCACAATGTTTGTTTTAGAAACTTGGTCAAATGCTTTTTAATTGTATGAAATATGTAGAAATCAGTTAGATTCGTTATAAACGAATGCTTTCAAAATAAGAATTGTGTAGGAATACCTTATAAGTCTGTATATTATTATCTTTCTACACATTGTTTAGTAGTTTGTCAAATTGCCAGCAAACTGATATCTTACTAAATTCCAACACTTGAAAATTAGTCCTTTTGCTGGTGTGTTAATAATATTCTACATTCTTTTAAGAGACATTTCCGTATTTATACAATGGGTACGCTCTAAATACTGCTGTATGAACAAGGCTAAGGGTCTGGTCTTTCAAATGCCTCGTCATTAGCAGTTTTTTTTTATTTTGCATGCTGTCATAAACGAATTCTGCGATGTGTAAATAAGTGATAACATAACATGGCAGGCAGCAGATCTGTGACCCATTCCTTAAGCACACGCAAATTGGTTTACATGCGAGTAGTTCAGGGATTTTCCTGCGCCAAGTTCCTCTTGGCACTTTAAGAATCACCACCGTGTGGCAAATCTCACTGACCCAGGAAGTGGGAAAAGAAAAATTAGGAATTACATATGGCATTTGGTCTGCCATGTCCCCAAAAAATGAATAGTTCAGGCTAATGTTGCTGTCGTTATGTCAGCCAGTAAACCGTATCTTGCTTTGTTGTCGCCTCAGTTTGGTAACAGCGTGCTAATGACGACAATGGTACTATATTGCTCTCATTCCAAAAACTGGAATTAAAATATGTGGTTGGCTGAAGGAGGATTGTTGTCCATGTGAGGCATATCAGTACAGGACAGTTTAGAAACTGAGCAGTTTTCTGGATTTGCATGTGCCAGCCATGTTAAAGTGGTCGACTCATAGAATACAGGTGAGTTTTGCCTTGTGGGTGCAGGGAAACGGGCCTTGATTGCAATATCCTGGTTTTAGTGAGCAGAATGTGTTAATGCCACTGTTTCTTGCAATAATTTATCCATGCCGGGTAGGGAATATTTCTAAAGACGCTTTTAATTGAAGTAAAATGGATGCAATTAGTTTTCATCACTATTCACCTGTAAGTCATTACCTGAACGTTTTTATCTTGTAGAGTCAGCTCAATTTGTCCATCACGGAGAACTCAATAAAAGAGGACAATTCTAGGAATGAGCAGCAACTTACTAGCAACTCCTCGCCTATCGGAAAATTGAATAAAGGTGGTTGCGTCAAAGTACTCCCGACTCAGAAATATTTCAAAAAACAGTATGGGATCTATTTTGAACAACCTGGTAATGATGCTGTGGACGGCGAACTGCCTAGCAGGCCGGTCACAACTGCTCCCAGTCCTAAGCCAGATGCGGTGATCGAAAAAGCAAAGCCACAGCCGGTGACTTGTTCCGAAAAACCTGCCAAGAAAAGCGCCAGGTAGGAAATTAGGCTTTTGACATGTTTTTCCGAGGAGTTGATTTAATCTTTAATTTTGAAATGATCTGTGCACCTTTTTCGACAGAAAACCAGTGGCCGCTATGCATGTGCCACCACCTGTTGTGCCAGAAGTTAAAAAGCCCTTGCCAAAACCAGTCGTACAACCAGTCGTGCAACAACAGCCTCTGGAAGTGGTTCTAGATAATGAAGAGCATCTGTCGGCGATGCTTGGCGAAGCTAAATTCACGGTCGATCTAAGTCCATCTAACGTAAGTACAGTTAATTAACTTTTTTATTAAGTGTTACTTGTCATATGTGGTATTACGTTTTTGTTAAAATCCTTCCCACACTTAGAGTGAAATACAAATTATTGATTGTATAATGCAATATCGCACGCCGTCCGCAGAGTAATTTAAATATATGTGATATTTTCATCTTTATTAAAATGGGCTCATTATAGTCTTAATTATTTTAACTTTAATGATATCCAGTTTTTACAAATAACTTAAGCGTGCAAAAACAAGTTGACCGTAAAAACTCGGATAACCC
The DNA here is from genome assembly GCA_034698905.1 of Xestoiulus laeticollis. NCBI lineage: Eukaryota > Metazoa > Arthropoda > Diplopoda > Julida > Julidae > Xestoiulus > Xestoiulus laeticollis. The sequence goes on from JAQGCC010000775.1 coordinate 19,408, forward strand.
CTGAGGCTTTATTTAAAAGTAAAAAATATTGACCCGGATGTTATTATTTTTATTCCTATAAAGTTGGTATCAATAAATTAAAAATGGCAAAAACTTGCCGAAAACAACCATCTACGGTACCCGTGAGCACTTAAATAATTCCCCTGACACCCGGGGTTCATTAGACATTACATTTGTGAAGGACCAGGGGTTTAATCGAGTATTTACTGCAAGTGCCATTTCATATTTAGAATGTTCTTTTTATAAAAACAACTTATGGTAGCGGTCTGCGAGATTCAAAACTTTGAGTTTAATGGTCTGTGAGGTACTAAAGTAGGCTACATTCAGACGAAATGTTGGACTTAAGAAAACTTCAGAATAACTGCTTTAATGAAGCTGTTTATTTATTGCAGGATCCAAATATTCCCAAAACTGGGTTTGACTTCTTGGATGATTGGTAAACGCTTAGCTTTCTTTGCGACCGGATCATTGCAATCCCTGGCTACCCCATTACCCAGGATTTTTCATAGGCAGTAATTTACACGTTTTTTTACATTTTTTTTTCATTATTTATTGCATTATTTTTTCCAACTAACGTGCGTCCTATTCTAATCATGCTCCATCCTTCTTTTGCAATGATATGTACACACAATTGATACGAGATTTAAATTATTTCGATAATATTTATACATGCCCACAGATAAAATTGCAATTGGAATTGCCTCAGTGATTGCAAATCTCTATGCACTTTCCAAAGCAAATCCCATCTGAATCTTTAGCGAATCTTGTCCCAGTTATACTCGTGGTCTTTACAACCCATCATACCAGTAGTTATTTGGTAATTTAGAAATCTTTAGGTGGCAATGACAGTTGAAAGGATGTTAAATCTTCCGATGGTTTTAACGGTAGGTGGAACAACCGGTCATTAGTCTGCCATTGGATTTGTAAACTTGTACATTTTTCTGGTTTGTGTCAGCATCTCACTCTCCCCCTTTCTCGTGCAATTTTTTTTATTTGGCACTCGAATCGCACCCAGCCTAAATTTAAACCAAGGTTGAATGAAATTTGTTAACTCGTTTCTGGAGCTGGTCGTGAAATTTAGGTTCAGTTGATCTTTCACTGGCATTGAACTTGTCCAATTGGTTCGCTTTGTTCTGATTAAATTTGTTCAGATGAAATCTCAAATTAGGGGTGATGCCAACTGCTGTTTATTATTTCCTCATTATGTCCAATGAAATATAGACCACATTTTACGCACGTGCACTTTTCCCCTCTTAGGCAACTTATTATGCATTGGTTTAAAATGTCGGTAGGCCTACTTTATAATCATGGTTCGTTTTAAATTTAGCGAATTTGGTCCTGATTCTTGCCATTTTAAATTTAATAACACAAAGTTTGTTTATATTGGCCACAATATCTTTCTGCTACCTCTCGTACAATTGGTCCCTTGCTCATTCACACATTTCTCTCTACATATCCTTTATCATTTTATGGTTTGTCTCAAACATATCGTCAATTATTACTTTGTTTTTCATGTAAATCCATTTAAATCCCGCGAAAAATGGGATCATCACATTATGTTGCTAAGCATTTCTGCTGTTTATAAGCAAATGTAAAACTTGTGCCCAATTTTGTTTATCAGATTTTTGTAGACAAATAAATTTGCAAATCTTAGCACAATTTCAGGTTGTGTAAAGTCTTTATTCTCTCGACTGTCGTCTACAATTAAAATAGTCTACAACCATCTTTATATACAAATATACAAGAGTAAAAGCATAGAAAAATGTCAGGTGAAAAAGCAGCCATGGTCACCAGGTTCGACAGTGCCACAGAAACATTTATGGCAATTGTCTTTCAAAGGTTGTCGATTGTTGAAAGCTTATAAGCTGTTCATCTAATGTCCACGTTCATTGTTTGCACTAATCTTAGTTAAACAAATGCGTAAAAAATAGGACAAAGAAAGCCAGCATGACCCTGGCGATGGATATCATAATAGCGAATTGCAAACGATCGATCTCAATACATTGAGGTTCGTGTCGAGGCATACGAAGACGTGTAGCAGTACTCCAACCGCATTCCACAGCTGTCATCAGGGGAACCGTAGTGAACCACGTAAAGTCCGCCAGTGTTTTCGATGGCAACATTCATGAAGTAAAAATGGCGTAGCATAACGCGGCCAAATGACCTCAGGACCTGTAAAATATAAACGTTTGCTTAAATTGAATTAATTTTCCCACATATCCAAATCTAATTATGCTACTCATTTTAAGAGAAGACATTTGGCATGATTTCTTAAATCTGAACTTCTGAAATTGCTGAATTGACTTGCTTCGGATGGAATGTTTTGAAACTAAAATAAACTTAGTTACCTTTGCAACGGGATTCTTCCTCTTCTTCGGCTCTGTTTCGTTATTGTTAATGTCCTCCTGGTCAAAGATTACGACCGTATCTTCTCCTTTCTTCCAAAACTTGAGTTTATTGAGTTTCATCCCGCTCTTTTTAATTTTCTTAAGCTCGATGTTGGTCTCTCGGGTATTGCCGTTCATTTTGTCCTTTGCCAAAGAGTTGGCCCGATACAACACTTTGTAGTCTGGACTGTCTTGATATAGTTCCAAGAACTCGTCCATGGTAATACGGTAGCTGCCCATGTCGATCCGATAACTAACTCCGTAACAATAACAATTTCAGCTAGTAAGCTCAGCGTCCGAAATTTTTTGATTCAGTAAGCAGTTTATGAGCACTTGTCATCAAGTTGTCAGTGATTTCAATTGGATGCTTCTAAATTGGTTTATATAGGCGATTCTAGATCACACCCCCTCCTCCAATAAGCTTGTCAATGAAACGTGAATGCTGAAAACAGCAGCTTATCAGTTTACAAATAAACCTTGTTTGTCTGCCCCCGTCGCTCTTATGGGGAAATTCGTCAAAATATTTACGTTCAATTCCGATACTGGTACCAGCACCGATTAACTTTGACCTCTCGTGCTAACGGCACGAAGACCTCGACAGTCAACGGCTTTTGGAAACTGGTGACATTTTCGGTTACTCGAATTGTAATTTTTTAAACCTAGGTTTGTGAGAAATATCAGAATCAAGTACTCTGGAAATCAACTTTCTTGTTTTGTCTTTACATTCAACACGTCACGTAAAAGAAACTTCTAGCTGGTTATTGCCAACATTGCTCATACGGATATTTTTAGCTTTTAAAAATAAATTTATCGCTATACCCATTAACAAAACTTCCCCAAATCCTCTCGAAGATTTTTAGTAAGTTTGACTGCAACTATAGCTACATGTACATGTATATAAAACTATATGTCGAGTTCTGTAGAGGGAACCAGATCAACGATCAAGGAATTTTAAAACAAACATTGAATTGTAATTAATGTTTCAGAGATGCTTGTTTTATCTTTAAAATCTCATATTTCTTGTTTTACAACTCTGTCTACAATCTACATGTGTACCGGTAATTCCCTTTGAGTTTCAGCTTGTTATACGACAGTCGACAGCCTTATGATTCCGTTATCGTATATGAATGTTTTTACTTTCACTATGTACGCGTATTTAAACAAAATTACTTCATAGAGTAACATTGTATTGAAATACATGTAGCCTTTCAAACAATATTAACAATGCATGTACTATTTTCCAAAAATAGCTGAAAATGTATTGCACACACGATTAGTTTTGTAATTTTTATGTTAAAATATGTACCTGCTACGTGTTTATAGGCTACTATTTTTCGCAAAATAATGTTGGATGCTACTGACGTTTTTCAAAACTTTCCATTTCAAAACACAACATGTTATCTCAAATTATTATGAATTAATGGCTTTGCTGAAATTCAGCATTTGTAAACTATTACGAACATGGCCGGAAACGTTAACGTTAGTCTAAAAAAAACATGGTACGGTCAAGGCTTTACGCTTGTTTATTAAATACACATAGAATCGAGTACTGATTATTTATTGATAACAACTAAATAATATGTTTATTCTGCATATTTTTTTACCATTTTTGGTAGGGTCCTACATCTTAATCCAACAGAATTCAAATATTTATTTTGTTATCAATATTTTGCTGTACCATTTTTTATCACGTGCAACGAGGTTTAACAAAACCATCGCAAAATTATTTGATCATGGGGTGATAAAAATGTAGTTGACATTTAAAAACATTTTAGGTTTTATAAAATACTTCCGCAATTTCCAAAACCCAGTTTGTGGTATAGTTTTTACTATTTTGCTATATTGGATATTTAAAAACAACATCCCAGGGTGGATAAAATCATATTTCATCGATTAGAAATGATGGAATTTATAATACATTTTTAATTAATATTTGCATACTTAGATAAAATTTTTCAATATTTTTTCTTGATTTATTTAAACCCATCAATAGCATGTTTCCAGCGCCTCATGTGGCAAATTTGTCTATGCCTGTTTGCAGCCATTTCGGGTTTAAAGACCTTGCAACCACGTGTGATCATTTCACAATTCTTAAAACTGCTTTTTAAAGATTTTGAGTTAGCTGCACTAGTTCATTCGTCTTCCAGGAGTTGTATTCTTAGCTGTCACCTTTTTCCTCATGGCAATGCAGAAGGCGCAGAGCTCTTTTCAGCAAATTTACGAAGAACTTAAAGGAGAGCAAAAGGAGGAATTCCTGCAATGGATTTTCGAGACCAGAGGCCAGTCTGCATTTGGTAAAATAATTCATCTTTTTATCAATTTATTGATCTGATCGCCAATTAATCAGCTTGCATGTACTAACATTGATTAGTTGAATCGATTATAAGAGTTGTCAATGATCACTTGACACTCGTTTGAAAGGAATGCCCTGATATCAATGTGCACCCAACCCTCTCAGTGGAACGTCATCACAGCTGTCACCATATGGATCAGCTGTTATGTTGACATAGAAAAATCTCACTCTCTTGAGTTTGTTATTATAATTAAGATGACATCGTCCTGGAAAAAAAAAACAGCCTATAAATTTTGAGAAACGGCAATTTACCCTTATCAACATTTAAAAATTTATTGTTTGACCCTAATTGGTAAATTTCTTGAATTGTTATTTTTGGCCCATTGAAGATAGGATCATAGAAAAATTCTATTGATTTGAACTATTATAAATTATTGTCAATATGATTCAGGTAATACAAATCAATATTAGGCCGGAATGGAATTTCTATTTTGTTTAATTATAAGAGTTTTTGACCAGGGAATCTGTAGCCAACTGCTTATAGATGTGGGGTAACGTCCTTGTGAGCAGTATCTAAAACCCAATTGCAAACAGTTTTAAACTTGATTTTTTTTCCTACAGTGATTTTAACTGAATAGTCATGGTATTCCAACTTGATATAATACGCGTAGACACTTGATTTTATAAAAATCTAGTCTTTCGTTGCCTATTGAACTGCATGCTTAACCGTATTTTTGACAGCTGTGCTGGGATATAAGAGAACTCCACACAATTAATCCAATATCTTACTTAATCTAGCCTATCCAAACCTAAATTAACCCAAACTGCCAAATATTTAAATGCGCGGAGTTTTCTCTGTGCGGCAATACCCGGGTAGCTATATATTTTATCGATGCCGTGCTAGGGATAACTGCTCATACGTATGTTCCTCCAAACCTTAACCGAATTGATGATCGAAATTGAGGGAAAATTCTGATTGAGAATATGTCACTGCTTAAGTTAGGTCATGAATAACCCAAGTATTCACTTGTACAATTATAATTGTTTAAGGGATAGGTATATGCAATATACAGTCTTCGTCTTATGTAACGTATAGGTTTATATCGGTTGATTTTGCTTTTCTGGTTACCCTTAGACTTTTGAGAAATATTGACTTGCAAATTAGTTTTCATAATATCGCTATCAACCTTGAATGTAATATCATTAAATTAAAATAATATATTTTTTTTATCTTTAGGATTTTAAATTTCAGACTCCTTTAATTACTGTGGATATTAAACGCACTTCTATACACTGCATAGTTATTATTAGTACATTCCCAAGTTGCCTGGTTGATTCTATTTAAAGTAACTAAAATGTAAAGCGGAATATATATTAAGGGGTATCAGCACAAGTTGGTGGGTCATCCACTTTTTCGCTTAAGTTAGAGTAAGGTTCTTAGCTACACTTTTTTTGGGGGGTGCATGTACGCAAATTGTGCAAACGTGTATGCGATAGTCGCTCGACGCCCTCCAAAGCTATTTTCAACCAAATCTGTTTACCGAAATTTAAACTCTAAGCCCTTGTCATGCTCCCTGTGGGAGATACCAGGCAAATGTTTGGCGAGACAAAAAATTGGGTGAAACACTGGAGAATTTATCAGATTAAAACTTGGCAATCGGTTGAGACAGGTTGTCACTTGTGAATGTTGCAATAAAAATACACTCGTGAACTTGTAAATTACAAGTTTGTGTGGCTGCTCAATACAAAAGTATTAGTTACCACTCTAGGTTTATGGATTAGGAATGTCCATTTTAATTTTAAATTCGATGTATTTAATTTTTTTATCAAAAATATGACCCGTGGGATGATTTTGCAACGATTCATTTTTTTATTTTTTTTTGCAAAAATCATTTACCAACCGTTTTTACTATTTTTATTATAATTTGTTAAAAGACTTCCACAAGTAAATGGGGTTTTTTCTTTGTCCGTAGAATGTTTGGCTGACAAAATGCAGACTGCAGAAGCTAAGCTCTCCGAAATAATAACCGATCTTAAGGATGCATTGCCTTTTAACGGAATTCTTGATTCAGAGAAGATATATTTTCCAAAAACAGGGGAGGTTAGTGGAGTTTCATCTTGAGGAGAAATTAGCGACGGATTTCCGTTTGCCGAATATTAACTTATTTTTCTTGGCAGCATTCGGATTGCGATCCAAATCACACGATTAACATCGATGCATTTTTATACGACGATTGGATGCTTGATCAACTATGTGAAGAGGGAAAACTCCAGAGGAGTTACTGCAAGGACTGTAGCTCGCACAACACGGCACCCTTAAGTATGTCTGAAATAATTTATTTACTTTATTCCAACAGGATGTAAAATTGATATTTTTTTTTCTTATTTTTAGCATTTATTTCACATTCTATGTCCAGGAGACGATTGCAGTATTTATTTTTAACTATGCTTCCTGATTTAAAGGGGAAAACAGTCTTGGATATCGGTTCTCGTTTGGGAACTGTTTTATATGGCGTAAGTTTGACGAAAGTCATAAATCTACTGTTACGGGAAATTTTTTATTTAGCTTTTTTCTGAAAATATTGAGTAATTTCAAATAAACATTCGCCGAATCTTAAATTAATTAGTTTTGAAAATTATCCGCTTTATTTCACAGGCATATATGTACAGTTCAGCAAGCAGGATTATCGGAATCGAAATGAATGCGGAACTGTGCCAGCTGCAGCAGCGCATTGTCACAAGGCATGGCCTTAACGGACGCATCGAGGTATAAAAAGTCTAATTTTTTTTTTTTTTACCGAAAGGAATGAAATAAAATAAAAATCCTTGTATCCTCAGGTAGTGTGCGGCGACGTGTGCAATTACGCCGACCTTCTCAAGCTGGCCGACGTAGTCGTGATTCACAGCGTGATCGATTTCTTTCTGCCCGAAGAAAAGCATGGTCAATTTTGGAAGTTCATTTCCGAAAATACGAGGCAAAAGGGCAAACTCATTGTCACCACCCCGAGTCTGGAAAAGGCTATCGGACATCTAAAAGTAAGTGGATCGATCTGATGCGGGCAATTCGCTTCACGGAAAATGAAAAAAAAAATTCATTCATTTCAGATTGGTATCGATATTCCATCGTGGGTGAAACATGCAACTATTAGCGAAGCTGCGGAATACGAAGCCAACCATGACCCAGACCTGACAGAGCTCAGACTCTACGAGTGTCTATAAGACGCTGCAATAAAGCTTTGCATGCTTTTTTATTGTAAAAGAATAGTGGCATATCCGAGCCATGCGTGTTGACAGACTTTTCAGGTATTTATTGTTTGTTACCCCATTCTGATTTTATTAACTTAAACAAATTTTATGCTTATTTGTTGTTGGTGCTGCCCTAAATTGTGGGCTTAAATTTGCACCGAGTGTGCCTTTCGATGTCCTCCCTCCTAATTTCCAATGGCAATTAAAAATGTCATGTTTATTTTAAAAATCATTTGTGTCGGGATATATTAGGGTAGTTTTATGAAATAATTAAAGATTTGCTCTGGGTGCACCCCTTTTCAAATTCTTGGATGCCATGATGGAATACCTCGAATCCTGAAAAGAATTAACAGATGACATTTTTCAAATTACCGGTTTATTTAAAATGATTTTCAAAGTACGTACCATATACCAATCGCCGAAAAAAATCATTCTCTACCAATATTGTGCATCTTTCAATTTTATGAAAAAAGCGCAGATTGAAATGCAAGGAAATTCAATGGCCACATTTTATACAATTGTATTTGCTACGAAAAATCAAACCAATGAAATGTTTGCCGTGGTGAGCAGGATCTTTAAGCTCACTCTTAAATACTTTTTTTTTAATTTTCTGAAAAAAATAAGATCTACTCTTATTATATAGGTTGAATTTTTTTTACAGCTCTGGAGCGATGCAAGTTTGAAAACTTTGGAATTCTAAGAATATGCAATTTCGAGAAACGAACCAATTTACCTGGTTTTGGACAAGGTGCAGGTAGGTCAATGAATTTTCATACTACTAATACTAAAGAAACGTATATGTCTAACAGGAAGATTTTGTTGAAAATCGTGTATCTCTGTTAATTTGGGATGTTCAAATGGGCATTATTTGGGGATTTTTTTATTTTTTTTGATACACGACGTCTATGACATCTAAAAACCGAATATTGTTGGCTTTGAGATAGAATAGTTCCAAAAAAAATACATGGTGGTCTCATGCTAAAAGGCAGATTTCTCCATCAATGACAAATTCGTGACAATGTGTTATCCTGACATTCGCTTTGGGATAGGTTCTATTTAACTCTTAAGAGGGTTGCATACCAGAATAAGCCTTTTTTTTCTAAATTATTTTTGAAAATTTTTGAAAACTGCTAGGAACAAATGGAATGTTATAGGACCAAGCATAAATATTCTATTATTTGTTTAATTTTTTTATTTTTATGTATAGGTTTCTTCCATTTGATGGAAATATGTTTGTAAAGTTTACAATTGTAGAGGTTCTGGTAAACTTTACAGGCATATTTCTATGAAATGAAATATACATACACATAAACAAAAAATGTAAACAAATAATGGAATATTTATGCTAGGTTCTCGTACATTTCATTTATTCCTAACAATTTTCAAAATTAAATTTTAAAAAAATTAGAAAAAAGACAGTTAAACCAAAATAGTTTGTTGATGACGGTGGAAGTTAACCATCGTCCAATGGATTTCCCATTGAGGTTTTGTGAGGTTAATGTAGCTAGAAGTATCCTTAGATCTGGCAAATGCTTATAAAACAATTTACTACATACACGTTTTTCCAAACACAATTGTCAGGTCCTGCTATTCCCACCTAAATGTGCTATGACAGGCCTTCTCGATAATGCCCCATATAGTTGACACCTGGTCTCTAAGCGTTATACAAAGACAGTATCTCTGGGTGTTCTGAACATTTTCACCATCAATAACCATGGGCTCTGCACCCATAGTTATTATCTTATACCCTCTTTGGCAGCTCCTAGCTTAATTCCTGTCTATGTCCTGTGCGTGCTATATGGACCATGTAGACTTCCTCAAAGGGATTTTATAAGCTTCCAATTGAAGTTATTTCTATAAATACTAGTTTAATCTTGCCGTCCTCACATCATCCGCCAATTTTTAAGGAATTTCAGTGTTCTGCACCCTTTAGGTTTGGTTGTACATAAAAAAAAAGCAATTTTTACCGAACAACATGCACTTTGCTATGTGCCGAGGAACGGTGGGGATCTGAATGCAAATGTTGATTTTTCAGTCATTATTCTGATGCTGTTCCACTCGTGTTATTCTGATCCATTGGTACTTTGCTGCCGCCGGAGCAACGAGCCAGTAAGATTTATTTTCATCCCGGTGTTTACTCCAACTGCCACAATTCAATTACTGGAATTAGTTTTTGCGTGCGGATAAGAAAAGCAGCAATTTGACAAAAGTGTAATACGTGCTGCTTGGCTTTAGGCTAGCCAGGAAGTTCCTGTTGCTGGCCATTCTCTCACTGAATAGTAACTGATGGAGGAATTTGTTTGTGGCGCCCTGGTTTGCTGATTGGAAAGTCGAGATTAATTAGGGGAGAAGGAAAACTTGTCATAGGGTCGATAGACGGGTCATTCTGGGACAACGTCTGCTTAATCGATTTTTAATTCTTTGCTAATCCAACAACAGCTCGTTAGTCTTTGAGAATTGGGAAGAACGTTAATCGACCAACCATCTCTGAATTCCTGGTTTTCCTTTATAATTTTCAAAATTTGTTTCATTTTTTGTGGCTTTTGACATCTGGCTCACTTCAACAATTTTGCAGATATTTTATTAGACAAAGTTTTTGATCATTTCGAATATATATTCGAACCCGGAGAATTTTTTTCTATTGTTTTCTGGGGTTTTTATTTGGGAAAAAAACATGGGTCGACCAAGTTGATGACTGGATTGATACCCAAGGATCAACCAAAATGAAACGAACCAAGGGGAAAAAATTCTCCGGTTAAATACATGTATACATTTGCGGGTTTGAGTGCTAACCACAGTAGAGGGATGAGCACGCCTCCCTTAATGCCCCGTCAACTAATTTACCTTAACGAGAACGCATTGGAAAAACATATAGTGCTGTCAATGTGGTTAGCATTAAGGGAGGCGATGCTTAATCCCTCTATTGACAGCACTGTATGTTTTTCCAATACGTTCTCGTTAAGGTAAATCAGTTGTCGGGACAATAGAGGGATTGAACAGGTGTCACGTCAACTGATTTACCTTAACGAGAGC
>JAQGCC010000776.1:0-30364 GCA_034698905.1 Xestoiulus laeticollis
TCATGCAATAGCTACAAAAATACTGCATTTTTATCAATTTTTATTTTTGTATTATAACAAGTAGTTTTTTAAAAGTATGTTTTCAAATTTCCTCATAGCAAAACATGCAGTTCAGTTCCCCCTTAAATAAATTAAGTTAAGAGATGTTAAAATCAATTTGCAATGATATTGCACAATTATTTCGTAATTTGAAATATTAATTGGAATATTTTTTCAGAAGATTTTACTTTTATCAACTTTAAAGAGAGATGATATTAAATTAGACAGGTTCTTTGGTACATCAAATATGACATCATCATGGTGACTAGCTAGCAGACATTTTTAATAAAAACTTGAAGAAATCAATGATATTGGAAATTATGCATGGATTTTAACATCTCAAATTACTACTGCCCTTTGAAATGTTAGAGTAATGGCCAATGTGCCCCAAATATTGATATGATTAACTAAAAAACTTTAGGGCATTATTTTTCAAATGCATTACTTTAATAGTAGCAGACGACTCGTTCCGAACAAGAAAAACAAGGTAATTCTACATTGCCGAAATCGCATAGTAGGATCGCCAATCGCCAATTCGCCATCGGTGATAACGGGTGATTCCAAAACGCTGGTTCCAAAATGCCTGTCGCTTTTTAGCCCCTTTTTCTTTTGCAGCTGTTTTATTGCATCTTTCGTTTAATTTTTGTTGACAATGCAATGACCTAAAAAATCGGACAACGCTCTTAGCGTTGTTTCATCCTACGCACAAATCAATCCTCAAATTAAAAAACAGCGAGAAAAAGTCGAAGCCGAGTCTCAGAAAGTTGTATAACATACTGTATGATGGACGACTCGGAAGTCCGGATAAACCCTTTTGGACGCTTATCAGGTAGAGTTCTGATTTGTAAACATAATCTGTGAAATGTGTGTGTATTCCTCTATATATAATCTCCTTATAATGATAAGATACCGGGGTAATATCACGCAATTGCTAGGCAACTCACAAAATGTCATATATGATCATTCATTCATTCATTCGATCAATTACATTCTGGTAGTGTTTGCATGCTCTTCAGATATTGGGTTTACTTTTACGACACATTTTGATTTAGTGATGGCAACAATAGCACTAGTACATTTTGAACAAAGCGAATCAGACTATAATATTTGCACAAATTGGACTTTCATTTAGTATTTTAATAGATGTGACAAAATGTTACTGCATCGTCCCACGTCCATCTTTGTGATATACATGTACAATTGTATTCATTTCCTATATAGTCTCTGATGGCGATGTTCCAAATGAAGATGCAAACACTTCTAGCAACTTCCGTGATTCAGAGCTTGGTGAATTGCAAACTGTGCAGGATGGGCAGAACTCTGGTTTTCTCCAAAAGCGTTGGGAGATGAATTATCACGAAGCTGCAATATTTCTAGAAGTGAGAAGAGTTACATGTATCATTTCTTGATCTGAGATGCTTTACATGTATTTGTGGCATTTTCAATGAAGTTTTTTAAAAAAAATTATATGTTTCATCTGGAAATAGTTAGAAATCTAGCTGACAGATTTTAATTTTTGTGTAGTGTTAATAATCTCTTTACTAGTTGAACAATGTTGAGAATCATTAGTCCTAGTTGACTACAATATGTAGACTCGTCAAATATAGCATCAAAATTTAGCAGTAAACAGTATGACAACGTGTGATGATCATCATTACGTGATTACTTTTCAGGAAGGAGAAAACAACGATAAATTTAACTCGCACCCTAAAGACCAAAATGCTCTTCCATCTTACTTGCTCGTCCACAATCACTGGTTTTACACGTTGGACTTATTGGCATCACTCATGCTTCTGTCTTTGGCGGCTGTCGAGCAGCCAGCTATTCCGTTGTTTGCTCTACCTATTTGGGTAAATTGTTTAGCGATCATTCAAGAACTATAACTTCCTATTATGTACCTGCGGATTTTTTTCATATTATCATTTCTCTTTTTCTAGGCACATGGATCTTTAGAGATATTTGGGCTATTGGTAGTTGCCACAGAGCTTGCATTGAAATTAAAATGGCAAGGTTGGTGGACCTTTGTGCGTCACAGGAGAACAATGTTGAAGGTATGTGTAATTATTTTGTTAAAATGCTTCATTGTTAAAATGCTTTGTTAACAATGTTATTTGAAGCTGCGTTTTTATATTAAAGTATTGGTAATTATATACCAGATTTAAAAAACCTAAATGCAACAAACCAAACCCCAAAAGTCGAGGAAAGCGTAACCTCAAAGACATATATTCTGTTTGACTAGTAGGCCTAATTATCAATTTTTGAATTTCAAAGCTATATTTTTCGTTTTATTTATTCTCCTTTATTATTAAGTTGTTTTGAAATACCAGTTGCGTAATATGATGTTATGAAAGGCTTTTCTTATGTGTCAGTCCCAGGAAATGTTTACTGTTTTATTTATATTGGATATTTGCCAATTTAACCATTTTTATTTTGGAGAGTAAAGCGAGATATTTTACATTCTAAATGTATATTGCAAGCAAAACTTGTTAATTTTAAGTGAATTAATAAATTAAAAACATGATGATGAAGCCACATTTTTAATTAAAAATTACTGATTCATGGTTTGGTTTATGTAACAATCAAATCCATAGGTTTTTAATAATAGTGACGACATTTATCGGTTCTTCGCCTATTTTTGTTGTATAATTTTAGGCTATCACGTTGTGTATAATGCTCATAGAAGCTTTTGTCGTCATTGCTCGGCAGTCGAATCATCTGAGGGTCACAAGGGCTATTAGGCCTATCTTTTTAATAGATAACCATTACTGTGGGGGAGTCAGAAGGTGAGCGTCACATCTGAATTTTTTTAACAATCATATAGAAAGTTTAAAAAACAAAAATTGTAATCTAAAGATGAATAGTGGGATATTATACGCATTTCATTAGCCACAAATTTCCCCATAGTTATTTAATATCGTTTAGATGCATTTAAAAATATTTTATCATTTGAAAAAAATGTTTCTAATATTCTAGGTTTATCCGGCAAATATTCCAGTCGTTACCTCCCATATTGGATATGCTAGGACTGTTGTTCTTTTTTATGCTCATTTTTTCCATCCTAGGTATAGACATTGTTTGCTTTATTTTTATTGTTTTTATAGGATCAAAATCTAGGCATTGTTATTTCTAATTTTAATTTTTTATTTGATCAAGGATTCTACTTTTTCTCGATAAATCCAAAGGACCCGGTAATTATATACCTATTTTGTATAATTAAAATATTTTTATTTGAAGTTGCGGTTGTATATTCAAATCTTGTGTTAATTTTGATTTTTATATTGGAAATTGTTTGTTAATACTATAAGTAATTTCGCTGTATCTGTGATATTTGGTCCCCAAGAATTATTTAATATGCTAATACGAGCGTATAAACTTTTTTTTTCTTTCCAGTATTTCAGGACATTATACGATAGCTTTGTCAACCTTTTTGTGCTTCTCACTACTGCAAAGTGAGTGTTTTTATTATTAGTTTTATCCTGTTTTAAAATGAATCAACTCTACAACAATTTAAATGCGCTTTACTTAGTTTTCCTGATGTTATGATGCCATCATACGCAAAGTCAAAATATGCGGTAGCATTTTTCATCATTTATCTGGCCATCGGACTTTACTTCTTCATGAATCTGGTAAATTTGATTATGGCTTTAAGAAACTACCTGCTAAGATTTGGTGTTGTTTTAACATTTACTTTTCACGAATTACCTGCTAATGTAATGTGGTTATTATTTATTTTTTCAAGATGCTGGCTGTTGTTTATGATGCATTCACCATCTATGAAAAGCAGAAGTTTCGCAAATTACTTTTGCATAAACGTAAAGCCTGCCAGCATGCTTTTCGCTTATTAGTAAACAGAAAGGTATGTTAGGTTCTATATGTAACATAAACCATGAATCGGGATAAAGCATTTTGGAGAAATAAAACGATGAATAAAAAATTAAATTTAAGCATTTGAAATTTTAGAATCCACTTGAAATTGCGTTTTGCCATTTTGAAGGAATGATGAAGTTTTTTGCGCCTAAAAAGGGTGATTTGATTTTCCTTCTCTTGTGTCTCACATCTATTTTCAAAAAAACTGAAGCGAATTTTATCCTTAGGGCACCGGGATGTGTATCTCATTTTTAAAACCTTGAACACAAATAATAACGGCGTTTTAACCATCGACGAATTCTATAAAATCTACGACGTCATCACTGTCCAGTGGATGGTTAGTTCGGCTTTTTATTTTGTCGCCTACAATTGTTTCAAATGATTGACGTTCATGAACTTCTAGGTGGTTAAGCAAGAATACCCTTGGTTTCACTCTTTTTCCTCTCCATGTTCTGTCGTTTTGAAATGTAATTACTTCTTGCTAGCACGTTACTCGTTCAATTTGACATTTTACTGGATGCGGAGTTGATTATAATTAACTGTTGTATCTTTCTCAGGGATACACACGCTGGTTACGTGGAGTTGGTTTGATCGTTTAATTTGTGAGTTTGCGCATACTGAGACAGTTTTTTTTACACATGCTAGATTCTAAAAAGTGAATAGGGGATTGAAAAGTACATTCTAGTTCTCAATTTACTAATTTCAATGTACTTTTGCGCAGACATAATTATATTTGTTAATGGCTTGTGGGTCATTATAGATTCTTCTAATTTATCCAGTAAGTAATTCTACTTTTTCTCTTTATAAATGCCTTTCACATTTGTATAACAATTTTGCATGTTTTTAGATGCCGCAAGCACAACTCAAGATCAGTACACTTCCAAGTGGTACCATGTAATGTTCATAGGAAGTACGCAGTTATTTTTCATACTTTTCTTGTTATTTGCATTCATATTTTTATTACAGCAATTCAAAATTGATTTTACAGTTTATGCTTTCGAGGCACTCCTTAAGATTGTTGGCTTAGGAACGGCTAAATATTTTTCTTCGGGTTGGAATCTGTAAGTAAAAAAACCCAAATACTGGGATTTTATCCAGGAAAGTTATTTAATTGCTTTTTTGTTTAAAGGTTTGATTTTACAATCATGATCTTGGCTGCCGGCGGCCTCGTTGCCGAATATTTTGGCACTGCATTTTTCTTCATAATAATTCTCAGACTGTTGCGATTACTCACGTACGTACTTTGCATTTTTTCAAGTTGCTGTGAAAAATCAAGATATGTACAATAAGTACATTTTCAACTTCATTACATCACGTGATCATGGACAACGTCTTATTTAGGCTTTTTCAGATGAAGCGTCGATACAGAGACGTATTTGGAACATTGATTATTTTAATTCCACGCTTGATTAGCACTACGGTCGTCCTATTAATTGTATACTACTTTTTTGCGGTTATCGGCATGGAAATGTTTGCAGGATACGACATGCGCGACTGCTGCAAGTAAAGATGCACATCCTTTTACCTCTTACTCGCATTTTGTGCATCGTGAGTTCGGAACACGACATGTGACGCGCTTGTCGTTTTATTTTCAGAAATACAACTGTTGAAGAGTATTACAGCTACAGCAACCCTAATATGTTCAGTGGGCAATATTACTTAAATAATTTTGACAACATGTTCACAGCTGGAGGTGTGTATCCATGGCATTCAGTTTTGATCTAGGTTGCAATTGCATATGGTCAATTACCCACATTTTTACGACAATTATGTAGTGATTCAATTTAAAATTGTTTTTCAGTGACATTGTTCGAACTTACTGTCGTTAATAACTGGTATGTTATCATGGAAGGCTTTGCGGTGATGTCCTCACCTTGGAGTCGAATATATTTCATGATTTTCTACCTCGTTACCATGGTGCGGTAAAACATATTCATTACACTTGACTTATTTGCCGATGCTTCCTTGTAGTTTAACACGGTTTTCCATTCGTTTTAAGGTTGTGATGACTATTATAGTAGCCTTTATTTTGGAAGCTTTTCTTTTCCGAATACAGTACCAGCGGTGCGGAAACACAGATGGTAAGTTGGCATGCTATAAACTTAAAATTAAATGCTTTAATCTATCGAATATTAAAATTGCCATGCTATCAGCACTTTACATCTACAATTACGAAGTTGCATCCATAAAGATTGTATCGTTACATGTTTTACTTGTGAAGAAATACAAAGTTTATGTACAGGGTGGTCCAAAAGTCAGTAACCCTACCCCCACACTTTTTATTCTTAATCTTTGTGGAACGTTTGGAACTTAAAATATTTTTTTCTAAAATTATAAAAATTCTGTTAATGCGGTTAAATAAGAAGTCACGTGTGCTCTATCCACTGATAATAGTACATTTTACCTACGCTCGTTTTTTCACAGAAACCGAAATTATAACTTTTTTGTCGTAACACTTAGAACGAAATGTAAACTTAGAGAATGAAAGAGAATGATCTGTTTGTATGGCTTGGTTGTTTTCGTCGTCAATGGCAATTATATAAAGTTGCTACAATGTTTTTAAGAAAAAGGGTAGTGGTGTACTGCAGTGAAGTGACATGTAATGTAGGAGCTTAATAAACCACGATCTTCACTGCAGTGCACCATTGTACTGCAGCGTAGCTACCATTTGGCGTTTCCCTCTGATTTGGCCCTGTATAGTATGAAATATCATTATTATTGCATTTATTACATAATAGCAATACTAATTTTTACAGAAACTGAGTTTTCTGAAAACTAGTTTCTAAGGCCGGAATTCATAGTCATCGAATATGTAGTACTTGTGTGTTAAAAGTATACAAATTAAGTACTACTTATACGACTATGAATTCCGGCCTAAGTGTCTGTTAATTTTGATTCTGTATTTATCTTGTTTTTGTTTAACCAATGATTGTATATAGATGTTGCAGATTTTACTGTGGAATTAACGCTCACAAAAGAGGAGTTGCAATTCTGTTATAGCCGTGTAAGAACACCTCAGTGTGCACTGCTATATTCTAGAGATCTTAATATTCCGGTAAGTCTAAATTTCGTTACGTTCAGTCATAATCAGCTGGTTACAATGCTTTAAATTGCAGTCCTTTAAAAAAAATTCTAAATATTTAGTTGTTAATTTTCTAAACTTTTTAATAAGTTAAATTATAGAATACTAATGTAAAATAAATGATGCCGTATATTTCCCATTGTTTACAGGAACATGTAATTTATCGTGGCAATAAACCCAGAACCAAAGAAACTCTTAGTGAGATAATGTATAAGCTTGAGGTTAAAGATTGGCTGAGGAAGGTTCAACAAGAAGAAAGCCAGAATTCCCTTGTTACAAGACAGGACATAAGCGAATGCAATAGCTCTATTAATTCTTCCGAGTGAGTCTTTTAAAAATTTCCTCCAACTCATAAAACTAGTTTTTTATGTATTTTACCACCTAGAAAATGTTTTATCATAATTTGCATTCCTCCTGCCTGCTATTGCAGGCAACTAGAACATTTTACTCACGTTCGTTTTTAGAATCTCCAGTTTATGACATTGTGCTTCCATTTGCAACTCTCGACACGAGAGATGGAAAATCGTCAAATGTGTAAATATCTAAAGTATGATATTGAATATCAATTTAGAGGTTGAAATTTAACCGAAATATATTATAAATGTAGCTGAATATAGCGAGAATTATAACAATACTTTCTGTGTTTATATGTGAACTGTGTGAACAATCATGTTAACATTAAATATGTATTGCAATAATTCAATCGTGATGATAATAATTATAGAAAACATGAAAAATTAAATTCATTTCTGTAAAATGTAAATATTGAAATATATATGGATTTTATCCTATCTCGAAATATATCAACTTTGCTAATTTTAGTTATACTTTTTTTCCAATGTGAATTTTGTTAACATAGGATAGTTCAAAAGTATCAGTCAATAATTAAATCTTGTCTTTAATAGACAAAATAAAATTCGGACAAATTTACGAAAGCTGAGGTTGCGCGTTTTCCAACTTGAGAAAATTAAATGTACTTCTGATGTGTCATATTGTACGTGATGCGTAAACACGCCTCCTTCGCAAATCGGGTCCAATTAGAAATTAGTTTTCCGAGTGAAATCCTATGGAAAACTTGTATGGAAGCGTAGAGCATGCATGTGTCGCATTGGTCGAACACGACCTTTTCTGCTTTTATAACCGGAAATTTGTACGCAAGATAGAACTATTAACTGAATTTATTGTTTGGCCTGTGACGTTTTTTATATCTTCGAAAACCATTTTCGAATGATTTTAGATCATTGTCTAAAGCCGGCCACACATGAGGCAATTTCTTGCCTGAAATAAATTCCAGAAATTAAATTTCGTGGAATTTCGGCGTGTGTCGACATCCGAAATTTGTTGCCTCACATTGGTTCTTCAAAAAAAAATTTCCGGAAATTTGCTGCAATTTATTTCAGGTAATAAATTGCCTCGTGTGCGGCCGGCTTAATACTGGAGTTAAGTATCATACGACCAGTGGTCGTATGACGCACTTCAATGATTCTTAGTTCTAGCATACACTTGATTCAGTGCTGCAACTCGACTTTTGGCTATTTGCCTTTCGGTGGTAAAAAAAATAGACGAAAACTCATTACCTAAATGCTCCATTAATTTAACGCGAAGTTGGATTTATTTCCAAGGGCCATAGAATTGTTAAGCTGAAACGCAGCTTCCAGCATGCTAATGAAAAGATGTTCATTGGATGCTATATTGTCGTGTGTTTGCGCCGTTGCCGAGCAACTGTTCCGAGCGTTCTGAATGCTTGTGCCCCATATGTCGAGTCGTGCTTTTAATTACTTTTCTGCGGGGCTTTCATGCATAATTTCAATTTCATCGACTTCAAAGAACTTAATTATTTTGAAATGCTGTGCCGAACAATGGGCACTCGTGCGCCCCCAAACACCCGGCTTAATGCGACAGTTTTGGCTTTTAATTTGTAAATAGGGGGACCCAAGTATTTAACGAGCGGTTAATGGACTGACAGATATGGGGCTCATATTAAATAATCATTTTGTAGAATTAGTAGAATGCTTTTTCTGATGTAAAAAGATAGTGGAGAAATCGATAAATGAGATGGTTAAAGGGGGAAGCTTAACATCTAACTTCTTGAATTTTATTTAATAAATGAACTTAACTGCAATACCCACTGCGCTAAACATATTTTAAAAATGCCCTAAAGACAAGAATGGCAATGCTAAAAGAATCCAAAAATATTTGTGTTTAAAAATTTCAAGTTATTTAATAAGGTTTGCAGGAATTCAAATCCTAACGTTGTATATTTGTTAAATTTAATGGTAAATTAGGCATGTAATGTTCATTTTTATAAATCATTTTCATGCATAATTTAACATTGCATATATTAATGTTCGTTCTTTTAAACTATTTTTATGTTTATTTTCAAAATTGAATGAATTTGTCTGCACGAGTAAAAAATTATATACAATTTATTTATTTCAAACTTGTAGATTTTACAGTGTGGTAATATATAATAACTTAAATGCATATTTGTTATCTATGAAGGCTTATTACCCTCCACGCTCATTACACGCTGCAATGTTAAATTTTAAAAGCAGTTTTCTAGATAACTTATTAAAATAAGTTAATGAAAAAAAGCTCAATATTCAGCATGTTTTGGTGCATCCGGCTCGTTGATTCATTTCGTCAAATTCAACAGCATAAACTCATAAATTGCATATAATTGAATGGTCTAAGATGGGATATACATGAGGTGTCTCCTAGCGGCCAAATGATATACTACAACCTCTCGAAAAACATTTGTTTAAGAATAAACTACATGAAATATATTTTTATCCACCTGCAGTAATGAATATTAAGTATTTTTTCATTAATTTATTTTTACAAGTTATGGGGAAAATAACTTTTGAATATTTAACATTACAGGTATAGGTCTTGCTCCAGAGGGTAATGAGCCACAAGCATTTATTTATATTTTAATGTTGCTTTTTCTTTTTTCTCCAGTCAAAACTACATGTTATAAAGGCCCTAAAACTTAAGATGAAAAAAGAAGAGTTGTACTTATCATTTTTCTGCATGATCGCAATATGCCCATAAATCATGATGTTAGAGGCCATGATGTTAAATCCCAAAATGACAAGAGTGGAAGGCCTCAATGAACATGTTATACCTGATGATCAACTGAAAGCACTAGTGAACTAGCGTTATGCTATTCTAAATGGTCCAAGATTTGGTCTACGATTTCGATGAAAAATAAAATGATAGGCATGCAGGTAAGTTCGGCCATTTTTTATATTTAATTGAAAATTAGATAAAATATATTGGAACAACATCACTATTAAATTGAAACAAACCAAAACGGTCGAACATTTTGCTGCAGCAGAGAGCACTGTGCCCTTTGCCCTGAATTCTAAAATATAATATTTTAATAAAGAACAAATTTCGTAAATTGTCTGCAATCAATAAGCAGCGTATATAGGACCTGTAGGGAATGAATTTCAAAAAAATGAAAATTTGATATTTGTAAAAATGTCATTTGAACTAATCATAAATTGTTCAAAATCATGTAATTCCTGAAGCAGTTTTTATTAATTTTACAATAGCAATTGCAAGATTTTGTATGGGCTGTCGCATCTCGTTCGTATAAAACAGTCTTTCAGGCCCCACATTCTAGGCCTTTCTCGTTGCTGCCAAGGGAACAAACGTAATAGGGCCCTTGCGCAATTTTCTTTGAGTTTTGCACGAATGGCAACTCACGCTTTTCCACCGCATTGGTTGGTATAGGCCAATTGTGTGCTCGCAGCTCTTATCGATCTGCCGCAACGAGGTTTGTGCCGAATTAATTAAATTGATCAATGTTATGATGTCGTGTACGGGCAACAAGGGCATTTCATTTTCTATATTAGACTCCCGAGACTCTATTAAATAGACCTTTTATGGCGGCTGAATGGAAAACTTTTGTTATCAATGTGTTTCATCTTTTGGTAGATCTCTACCAATTTGATGAAAAATTGCAATTCCGTTGAGTACGCTTGCTTTCAAAGGCGCCCCCAGCGCCCTTCGACATCGTATATACATGTTCTCGACTTCCCATATGCAGGTTCACGGCTTTGCAACATTTCTTTTTGAGACATGGAAAGACGTTCGACAAATGTATTAGATCGCTCGACAATGCTAATGAAAATTGCTATTTTTGCCATATATATGCACGTTAACGATGTTTAAGTAATTCATGCTCAACTGGTAATTGAAAGCAAACATAAGTTTTGATAGAAGTCATTATTATAATTGAAAGACTGTTCATATATTCGATTCATAAATAGTTCTAAAAAGCTTATTTTCGTCAAACCATGTCATGATTTTATAAGTTGAGAGTGCAATTTTTAGACAAGCATGTGAAGTTTTTTTCTTCTTAATATTTCTTAAAAATATCTCATGATGATTTTTTAATTTAAATGAGAAGCTCGTTTCCATTTTATATTAGAATTAAAGACACGGTTTTTTAAATTTAACAATCACTACAATTATATATAACCACAAATTTGTGACTTATATTTCATATCCTCCATTTTATATTTACAATTCCCTTCATCATTAAATTTAATAAAATATTCATTTATATATATTTGATCAAATGCATATTAAAGCAAACCACAACTTCAATACTTAATTATTGCGTCTATTGTAATAAAATGAGTCCTTTGATAATTTAAAATCGTGTCTTTAATTGACAACTATAAGATAAATGCTAATATAAATTGCATGCTGATAAAAGTTGTACTATATGTATATAATAACTTTTAAAAGCATACATTACAGAACAGATTTATAAGAAAAAATTGTATTCTGTAATGCATTTTAAAAACATACAAACTATACATATAAACTGAATGTCGTTTCGTTTCCATTTTGTATTAGAATTTAAGACGCGTTTTAAAAAAAAAATTAGCAATGTATATAATGCATAATTTTTACTACAAATTTGTGACTCCCCCATCTTTATTATTTATATAGGTACATGTATATCCAACATTAACTATACTTGACAAAATGTACGAAAGCAAACCACAACTTTTTAATACTTCGAGTAAAACTTAAATTAATCCTTTTATATATATATATTTAAAAATCGTGTCTTTAACTGCAGTATATAGCCCACAACAAAAACTAGTATAGTATAGCTAAAATTGCTGATGAAAGTTAAACTATTATAACTTTTAATAACATACACTGTTACAGATTATATCCAAATAAGCACAAATCTGTATTCTGTAATGTATTCAATAAATTTAGTTTGTTATCTTATAATTAAGAAAACATATATAGATTAGTTTAAGGCTTAAGCAAATCTAATGTTTATAAATAATAGCAAGCCTACACTTTCAATATGGCCCATTTCTATGTATATACAAGGGCAGTATAAAGGGATTGTCGTGAATGTTAAAGGTCATGTCAAAAAAGCCCTGACATGTCACTTTAGAAAAGCAATTGCATATAGAATTTGCCATATGTATACTGATAACCTGCATGGGTATAGGCCTATTGATGATTAAAATTCATCGCAATTTTGCAAATTATTGACGTTCGCCCTTGCGCACGCTCACAAAAGGTTCCTTTGGTGGCACCAACGCGCCCTGATGCGCAACTTAATGAAGCTTTAATAATGATAAGGATAAAGAGACCGCCCATTTTTCCAATTTGAATAGTGGTCCCATTGTAGCCGATGATAAAAGCCCCATGCGCGGTGCATGCAGGGAGCTTACGGACACCGTTATTTAGAAGAAGGGGAAATGACGTTTGGCAATGGAATCGAGTTAAAGCTGTTTTATGGAAACGACATTTAGTTGACAAGGTTGGGGCTGCCGATTAAGTTTACCCAAGAGCAGGTCCGACAAGCCGGAAACAAGGTAAGACATGTCTTATGGTCTTACAGAAAAATTGTACAAGTTTTAAAACACGTTTTAAAAATATCTAAAAGTAATTTTATACATTTAACTTAATTATCAGGATTTTGCGAACATGTTTAGAGTAAGGACCTATTTGGAAACTTTAAATGACAACTTGATGGGTAGAATAAATGAATATTCTATTGGACTTAAATTGCTGAATTTGTTGAAATTCCTATGAAAACTGTGAGAATATACAGACCTGACAGAATATTGTATAAAATTAATAAAACCATTTTAAATTATATTTATGTCGAATTTTCTACTAAATTTTTACCGGATGTACATATATGAAGGCAACATTTTTAATATCTAAAGATTTTTATGAAGATGAGGGTTTAAGCTTATTCTAAAAGTTTTTCAAATTATTTTATGGGATGAAAAGTTTTCTGAAAATGTAACCAATCAGATGTTTCATGGTACACGTTGATACAATATTATTATTTAAGGGTATTTTGTGAAAAGTCTATGCAATTTGCTATGTAACTAACGAAATTGCTGTTACTATAGTATAATAAATGTTACAGTTCCATGGAAACTATATACATGTACATATATTATGTTCAAATTTCGAATGTATTCTTATAAGAAACAACTCATTTGGCTGACATCTGCTTGCTTCCCATGCATTTATCAATGAAAATTAACTATCAAAAAATCTATTAAAATTGCGGAATTCATGCTTTCGAAATTTTAGAAGCTTAACCTCATTTTTAAAAAGAAAATTGCAATGGTATTTGTTGTATATGGTCCCCTTTCGAATGATCGTAGGGCCTAAAATTGCATTAGCCTATATACATGTACACTATAGAATTAACGATCATGCATTGCTCATTCTCTAACCACAGGACGATAATTAGCAGTGTTTGGCAAAAGGGCCCTTAACATATGTTGTTACATTTAACTAATTAAAAAACTGTAATTGCATTATGAGCTTTGCAATTTATAGTTTTATTATTATTATTATTATATTTATTTATTGATTTAATGATATTTGCTTTTTTTTTGCATGCATTTAAATAATATTTATTCACATTTTTTGTATTAAAATACAAGTGGAATTTCTGGAATTGTGCCCTTATACATTATACACGTGCTTATGCTATATGTCCCTCTTCCAGTTTTATAGTAAAACAGCATTTTTTTCAAAAAATGACAATTATTATTAAAAAAAACGGAAAAGATCTCAAGAAAATTAAATTTATTATCAAATTGTACAAAAATATAAACTCGAAATGTATAAATATAAAATTATGCATTTATTATATACATGTGTGTTAGGGCCGAAACATTGTGTGACTAATAAAATTATGGGTTGGAAGCTATGTAGATCTGGCCACCCAAAATTGTTTAATTATAGAATTAAGTAAATAAACTAATAGGAAATTAAATTATTTGTCCACGTTCTTGGAAATTTGTAACTTTAAATATTTTAAGAAATGCGTAAAAAATGTCAGATATACATGTATATACTGAATTATTAAACTAGATATATAAACATGATTTTAATGTACAAGTGTAGAATTTGAAGACAAAAATGTAAGATTCGCCAAAAATGTTTTTATTAATTTCAGATGTCTTCATCATATTTACCAAACCCTCATCTTGCTCCAATTGCGACAGAACTATTATTAGAAGAGTACATGTTTGGACGACGACGACAGGTAAAAGCATACGTTTTATTTGAGAATGTACTGTTTTTATTCTTTCTTAAACTCGTTAATCTGAAAATGTATCTTAAAGTAATGAATTTGAGATATTGAATGATACATACATAGATATTACATTTTTGCAGGCGATTAAAGACTTGTTCTTAAATATTTTTCAAGTAAATTTATGTAACATGCTAATTCCAAATATCTTTCTCAAAATATAGGGAATCGTTAGCAACTTATAGCATCAGAATTGATCATAATTGCATGATATTCCATATCAAAGAATATATATTGAAATATAATTCATTTTAATACTTATCGATGCATGTACATGCATGAAAAAGTTGAAAATTTTTTTTCGAATTTGTATTTATTCCATATTATTATGTTCTTGCTAATTTAATTTATAATAAGAGCCGCTGGTCCTATCATCGGTCTCATTATTTGCAATATGACCTATCAACACGCGTGTTGTGGGGCCTATAAATAGTTTACTGCATATAGTGCATGTGCATTGGCTATAATGCACAATTATTTTAAAAACGTTAGCGCATCATCAATTGCAAGACATAAGTCACATTATGCAAATATTGTGCAAGGTATATATAGCTTCACGTGGCAGAATTTGACAGATTTGATGACTTTTTGAATGACATTATGAAATTATTTTGGATAACATGTCAATATGCCACACTTGTCGATAAATATTTAAACTTAAATCAGCATGTAATCCATTTTTTGAATTGCTCATCAATTTCGAATTTGTTTGCCAGATATAGTCTTCATTTGACTTGGTCAAATTATAAAATGCTATTGAATTGTTTTTATGACATCAATAAATGCCATTTTAACTACATGTGTAGTTCTCGTTTGATAGAGAACACTCAAGAATCCCCATATCAAGATATCAAAGTTTTTCATTGCATTTTCAAGCAAATCATTTGGTTTTTCGCAATTTTACGCATTCATTTTTACGCTGTTGACAAAGTCATATCAAAATTAATAACAGAAGCATTTTTGATTAATATTCGTTTTGTATTTCAGCGTCGCAACAGAACCACATTCACACCACAACAATTAAACGAGCTTGAAGCCCTTTTCCAAAGGACCCATTATCCGGATGTCTTTTTGAGAGAGGAGGTGGCCATGAGGATCAGCCTTTCAGAAGCCAGAGTTCAGGTAAAAATTTTAATTTATATTATAAGATTAACTCATAGTTAACGATAATAACTCATCGTCCGTGCCCTAAGGTTCTGTATCGATTTGAGGCAATTTTGAAACCCTAGCTTGCACGTGTTCAATTTAGGTTTGGTTCCAAAATCGAAGGGCAAAATGGAGAAAGCACACCCGGATGCAGCTGTTGCAAGAAGCTTGGCGCATGCGCTATTTCAGCCAGGGAAACTCGCCATCTGGTTGGCCTGTTGCAGTGTCCAGGTCTTCGAGAGGACCTTGCGTGCAACCTCCTCAACCGTCTTCTCTTGCATTATGCCCAAATGAAAGGCTTAGAGTCGTTCCTAGGCAAGTAATTACCCCTACATCTGTATATTTTCCAACATGTGGATGTTCTATGCATCATGTTTGCAACACTGCATGGTTTTTACTTCCGGTTTTCCAAGATGGACGCCAAAGAGCCAGAACGTCTGCTTAATTGGCAGCCATCTTGGATCATCGTTTTAAACATGGAGAATTAAATATGAAAATATCCCAAAATTGTGACACCAAAAATACGATTTTCCAATCTTTATTTCCAGTTTATCATCTTCGAACATCGCTTCAAAAGGAACTTCTAAGACAGAAGCTTTAAGTAGCACTTATTGTCCTTGCATTCTAAATTTGCAAGGATGCATGGATTCCAGCGAACCTCCTAATGACGTCATATCAGCATCAAGCGAACAAGCATACAAGATTCCATCAGAACGATCCAATTCTCCAGATTCATCCCAGAAATCGCAACCATTAAAAAAGCAACAAGAAGTACATCCGGAATCTTCTTCCGATGAGGATGAGGACAAAAGTTCACAAGGCAAGCTCCATAGATCTTAAACATTATGGCTAATATTATCCCATCTAATACTTCTGTGCTAAGGTTGGACATATACTTTTGCCTTTGACTTTTTTCTAATATGTTTTGTCAGAACTTCTTTCCCATTGTCCTTGTCCTTTGTACATCTAACTATACATTTTATGGATATCATATAAGGATGAATTTATCTGTATTACGATAACAATAATAGCTCAGCAATGCTTGAAAAGATTCTTCAGTCATGAATATTTAGAAACATTGTATAGTTTTTATATGTAGATGATTTTCGGGCACAAGATGGCTGCCTAGATGGTCTCGGACTAATCATAGCGTCTGCTTGGTGTCAGCCATCTTGAATCAATTAGAAACTTCTGAAAATATCGAAATACGTGAGAACATTCTGGTAATAGAGCTTAAAAAAATGGCCAGACAATATTAAGGAATAGATTTGAGATGGTCCATGACAATATGATGATATTCAAAAATTCATGTGCAATTTTACCAATTAATTTGTAAGGAGGTAAATTTGAAAACTTATTCTAATTAATCTGAAAAATAATATGGAAAATTAAAAAATGCATAAAGAATTTCGACAAGCTTAATTATGTAGTATCGAGTTCAGACCATATGGGCCATGAATTAATTTTAAAGAAATATTTTAACAAATGTGTTATCGCTACTATGCTTAATTTTGTATTTAAATCATTGCTGTGATCATGTGTACAATACTCGAATATTTCAGTGTTTTAATGTTTGACGAATAAATACTAAATTTTTAATGCCTAGTTTTTTGAGTGAAAAACTTTTAAATCTTACACAGTCGGCTCTCGATATAACGAACAGAGTGGCTGGTCCCAATTAAAATCCTTATACCTCTGCATGTATTAGCTTTTCTGTATAACGAACGTCCTGTATAACAAACCACTCGCTATAACGAACAGTTCGACTGGTCCCTTCACTAGCCCACAATAATAAATGCCTGTTTATAACGATCAGCAATTCGATGTAGATCAGAGACAAAGAGCATTTGGTTGTGTCATATACATATAGTTTCATATTTTCATTGATTTTAAGGATTGGTTTTAAAAGTTAATATCTTAAAATATTTATTAAGCTAATATATTTAAGGGGGTACTCAAAATACAGCAAAATTCCGCATGCAGCTTTAGTGCGTATAGACTCTCCAGCATTTGGTAAAAATTATAATTCTGGTGTTCAATAAAGATGACAGAAGTACTGTTGGGTCAAAAAACTATGTCAGTCTGTAAAAACTGTTAAGTATCATAAAAACCCATAATAGCCACCTATAGTAGTAAAAAAAATGTATAAGAAGACCTTTGAGTGCGTATAACGACCGAACCCATCTTATTGACGTTCGTTATATCGAGAGCCAGACAATATACTGCATATGAAAAAAATGAAATCGCATATACGCCTGCAAAGTTTTTTTGTAAATATTTACGAATTCACATTCTATAATTAAGTGTACTACTTTATAAGGAATAATTTGAAACGATCTAGTTAGTAACCCGGTTTTTTTAATCTCACTATATATCCAATTAACTTGTTATTTATTGGACCTCATTTATTTTGAATTCCTAATAGTGGCATGTGAAATACAGTGTTCAAACTATAAGGATAGATAAGTGGCTAAGTCTAGCATATATAGAGTATACTTTGGCCCCAATAAAATGCTAAGGAAGTGTTATGTTTCCTCTTGAACAACATCGATGGTGGATCTTATTACTTGTTATAAGTTGCCTATTGCGCAAACGTTTCCGCAGGAAAATAGTCACAGGCTGTGTAATTTAAGTGACAAAACAGTGTTTCGTTCATATCGAAGGGATTTTACCAGCGCTATGAATCCACCTTTCAAATTCTTCATTTCAGGTAAGTTTCGTCATTAGATAAATGACTTCATTCCCTCCTATTTAAAAGAAACAACTCGTGTATTGATTATTTCTTCTCTAAAATATGCATTAGTTGTCATTTTCTTGCTTATTACTACGTTTGAGAAATGCACTGTTGGAGGAATTTTTTTCAATCCTTGCAATGATGTGCTGCTAAGGTGTCAATGTGGAGCTTCTGCTTCTGAATATCCAGTTCACATGAACGTAAAGCAGTAAGTTAGACCGTCAAACGTTATTTTATTAAATATATAACCTGCATTACCCACTTATCCACATATTTTATGCAATTGGTAACATATTGAAGTTAATAATAATTGTATAAAGTGTAACTACATGACTATATGCCGATTTAGCATGGCATATCAAGAATATCAAATAAAAAGTGTTTATGCAGATAAGTTTTAACAATTAAAATGGTTGGTTAAGTTAGTTACATTTACATCCCTATACTGTAGCTATATTGACTGTATTGAATCGATATTTCCAGATGTCTCACTATAAGCGGTTGGACACCTAAATGCAGTCCATGTGAAAGGTATGTCAATGCTGCATTTTCACATAGAGAATAATGTTCTTTAAATTGTTACAATATAAGCTTATATGCACTACAGAACATTTTCAAAACCAAAACTTATGACAATTATCAATTCTGAGTTCTGACATACCAATTCCTTAAATTTCTTAATTTGGATGCTCTCTCAAGCGATCATAACCTAATAAGAGACTTTGTGGACAAAATCCCTGGTCTAAAATTCCATAGAGAACAATTTGTCATATTGGTTTCTAATGTTCTATTTGAATGGTTATTCAAACCATTAGAAAACAATACAATTTTCTATATAGAAACAATAATGAGCCAAATAACAATAAAAAAAATTGATGCAGGGAAGTCGTTTATCCAGGGGCAGATTTCAATTTATGAATAATGTAAAAATTTCGGGATTTTCTTAAGCTCTAAATATACCACAGCCCTATTGAATCTCCAAGCTCAGGATTCCACTGCAACTGGAATTGTATGTACACCATTCCGATTTTGTCAGGAATGTCAGAATGGTGTCATGCAATGCGTTTCCTGTCCGAGTGGAAAGTATGGCACATGGTGTACTGAAGGTAAATAACGTTATGAAAAACTAGGCGAAAAATTTGGAAATTCGTGTTTTATACACTTGAAATTGCATGTCATCCATCAATCTGACAACATTTCTGTTAGGGACATTTCATCATTGATGTAGAAATTTCTTGATTAGTTATTTCGTTAAATTTAAGAGTGTCGTTGCCGAAATGAAGGAGTGTGCAATCAGAAAGATGGCACTTGCAAATGTTCATCAGGTTTCGTTGGAAAGTTCTGCGAAACTCGACAAGGCAAGCTTTATTGTTTTAAAACTATCATTTGCATGACATAAAATATTAAAAATAACAGTATTTCCATTTAGGAAACAAGTGCATTCCGTTGGAAACTGTAGCAAATCTTCATTGGGCTGCAGCAGCCAACATTGTTGGAAGTACTGTTACAGCCTGGTGTAATCCTGGTTTTGCTCTTATGGGTAACAAGACAAGAACTTGCACTGAAGACGGTACATGGAGTGGAAAACCTCCAATGTGTGGTAAGCTATAATGTCATATCTACAAGACTGGGTTGTGCCATAAGAAACGGCCCCTGTAGGAATCGCTTCTCCATTCAGATCCAGTCTGTCCTTTTCCAAGTTTGGGTCCGCACCTACAAACCCGTTTAAACCCGGGAATGTCGTCTAGGCTACTCGATGGAGATAACAGAGAAGTGGTCAAAGAGATTGGATTTAGCTGCGATGCTGGTTATTCCGTGGTAGGACCTCACCGTATTCAATGCCAGATTACAGGAAGTTGGGACCAGAATCCACCTAGGTGCAAGCCAAAAATTATATGTGAGGATCCTGGAATGCCGAGTAATTGCACTAGACTCGTTTTGGATGCAGTGGATGGAGCTTTTGCACCAGGTACTCAGATCAGGTATTCCTGCACTAAAGATTTCTTCTTGGAGGGATCAGAAACCCTGATCTGTACCGCTACTGGCAGGTGGTCGAGCCAGACTCCAAGATGTCTTCCAAGTAAGACATTAACTCGAAAATTATTGCATATCTAAATAAGTTTTTTTTTATATCTGGAACTTGTTGTTGTGATAATAAGTTTGAAGCAAGCTTCACTTTTCTTACAGTCACTGGATGTAGAATTCCACATGTGCCTAAAAATGGAAAACTTGAGATAACTAAGCCAATAACATCTGCAATTAGGTCTAGAAATGCGAATTCTGATATCACAAAACCATTCGCTTCTGAAATTGTGCCTTCGAATAAGAAATTGGATGTCACAAAGCCAATCACTTCTACATTTGTACCTGATAATCCGAATTTTCAGATTACAAAGCCAGTCACTTCTACAATAGGACTCACACATGAAAATGAGAATGTCACAATATCAGCCATTTCTACAACTGAAAATTTGGATATCACAATGTCAACCACTTCTACAATTTCACCCACAATTGAAAATTTGGATATCACAATTCCTGCTACTTCTCCATTTGTACCTGCAAATGAAAGTTTGGATACCACAATACCAGTCACTTCTACGAATACGAATTTGCATGCTGGAAAACAGATTGCTTCTGCGTTTCTTCCTAAATTTTTGGAGATTACAAAACCTGTTGCTGACAAATTTGAGATCAAAAAGCCAGTCACTTCTGTAGTTAAGCCTGTTTTCCAGAATATAGTGTAAGTAGCTATTTTTTAATTACATTGTAGATTTTCTAGTGAAATATCA
The DNA here is from genome assembly GCA_034698905.1 of Xestoiulus laeticollis. Taxonomy (NCBI): domain Eukaryota; kingdom Metazoa; phylum Arthropoda; class Diplopoda; order Julida; family Julidae; genus Xestoiulus; species Xestoiulus laeticollis. Next base: position 21,276 of record JAQGCC010000776.1, read on the forward strand.
ACAAATTCAGTTTAGGAACAATGTTCATAAGTTGACCTGAGGTGTTCCTAAAAATGCTGTTTAAAAATCGCTTTGACAGCTAGGGAACACATCAATTGCTCTTTGAGCGTGGACTATTAAATAAATAAATAAATAAATAAATAAAGTACAAGATCATTTGACCATAGGGCACTTTTGGTTTCCATATCATTTTTAACCACCAAGAGCACATTTTTGAGCCAAAGTTCGATTATAGATAAATTTAACATCGATTTTTTAATATTGCTATCTATTTTCCCATAGACTCCGACAGGGCTTATTTGGGAAAAAAGCCTCTCTAGAAGGTGATAAAGGGCCCTTTGCTAATTTTTCTTCTTTCTCGTATAGTTCTCGCTTTCTAACGCGGTCGAAACGAGATGTCCATTCTCCAGGTCATGCCAGTGTAAATTCCAGAGCTTTGTACTCTTGCAATTCCGTTTTCTACCAGCTTAGGGGCCCTTCAGCCCGGATTTGTCTACCCAATGGGGAGTGGGGAGGTCAAGAACCAATCTGCGAACCTGTTTGCGGTCAGGGCCCTGAGTCCAAGAGACCGTCCATTATCAATGGAACGATGTCAGATATTGGGCGTTGGCCATGGCAGGCCGTCATCGAGTTTCGGAACAGCACTAGTGGTGAATGGTTGAAGATTTGCGGAGGAAGTCTCGTTTCAGAACAGTTTGTTCTCACTGCGGCCCATTGTGTCGCTCAGCGGAGGTCGTCTCAAGTCCGACCTCTGGAACGCTTCAAGGTCCACTTGGGCAAGCATTTTATCTTTGACGACTTGGATGATGGAGAAGTTCGAGTGATCAGGGTAAGAATCCTAGCTTTGAGCTGGGACGAGTCAAACTCTTGTAGAATGTCATCTACATTTTAAATCCTGATGCCAATTAAATTGGACACAAAATTTGCAGGTTGAGTCCATTGTCGTCCATCCCAACTACCATCCTCGCAGTCTAGATTCTGACATTGCCTTGATCAAACTGAAGATTCCAATTCAGTTCAGTAGAAGAATTCAGCCTGTGTGTTTACCTAGACCCCCGGTGGATTGGCACGAGGACCTACCTGAGGGGCAGGTGGGTGTTGTGACCGGCTGGGGTAGGACCGAAGACGGCTTTTCGGCAGATGTCCTCCAAGAGGCTGAGATTCCAATTGTCACACGGAGGAATTGTGAAGAGGGTTACAAAAGTGCTAACATGTCTGTTACTGTCACCACCAACATGTTCTGTGCAGGACTCAAACAAGGTAAGAATTCATTGTCACACCGTAAAATTATGCTGGTTAATCAGTTCTTAGCCATAAATGATGGAACATTGATTTTACAGGTGGTGTTGGGACTTGTGATGGTGACTCTGGAGGTCCTTTTGTTGTTAAAAAAGAAATTGGCAACATCAGAGGCTACATTTTAGAAGGGATTACAAGTTGGGGCAGCGCTAGGACATGTGCCACAGCTGGACAATACAGTGGTTTCTTGAAAGTTGCTAATTTTGCTAATTGGATCAATCAATTTCTTTAATTTCATGTATAAAATTTAACATTATATATTAATTTTAATATATAGTTGCTGAACTATCTTGTGACCCTAACAAAGATTGAGACAATCAAAAGGGAAATTTTCATCCTCACTTTTAATCAAACAGTTAAACAAATTTGGAAGGTTGCATAAAACGTCAGTTAATTAATAATGACTTAATTGAGCTATATTATAAATAATGATTTATGTATATTTCACTTAAGCCAGATTTAAATGAAAATACTAGTGATTAATGTTGTGATTAATCAGTGATTTTTAGAAAACTATTAGAAAACTTATTGAAGTTATTTCAAATATTATTTTTAATTTAGCTTGTTTCTTTGGGAAAGATTTATTTCTGGTGAATACATTTGTTTTATTTTTAGAAATTGATCTAGGTTTTAGTTCAAAATTAGTTTTTGTTATACATGTAAATGTTTGATTTCATTCACGTTTACCAAAGCCTGTATTGTAATATTTTTTTTTATTTTTCTGAAAAAATACATGTAAGTAAATATGTTTTTTAAAATACATGTACAGTGTATCTACTTTGATCTATTTTAAAAGTGTATTGAATGAAACTGAAAATGTAAGCACCTATGGAAATTGTGGCACAATCTAGTAATTATATAGGGAACTGATATATGCTTTTTCGTTTTTTCAGATTTTGGAGAAGAATCGAGTTTAAAAATGCGTTTTTTTATTGTAGATTATGAAAAAGGACCCTAACATGCCCTAACATGCATTACAAGGAACTTATGGACAAAATATTTATATACGGCGTAAAAGTAAGTAACTAAAGCGCTGTATTTAAAGCTTTCATTTGTCTTTTTCAGAGCTTTCAGAGTCTTTCCAACATGACTGATAGGTTTACTACCTATGTTTTCCTTAAGTATTGCCAAAATCGAAACTACATGTACTTAAAGGTCCCTGAAAATACTATCAAATAAAGCATTGCCATCGGCTATTTTAAACCATGGCGCTTTATTTATTTGAAAATAAGGGCGCAAATTAATATACATTCAAGTCCCCATTCAAGTCATCATTTTGTTTTAAATTACATTCATTTAATAAATGTAAGCAAAATTTGTCGAACGATATGTTTAAAAAATGTTTACAATTTTATTTTATCATTTTATTGATTCAATCATTAGAAATTGAATTTCAATTTGAATATATTTAAACAAAACAAGAGTTTTAATATTAGAATAACGCTATTTTATTCTGTAATTTGTCCACTTGGTTTGCTAAAATACTGCCAGGAATAAAACTTCAGACGACCTTCCGAATGGCGAAATAAAATGGGTCAACCATGCACTCTTAAAGTATAATGAAAAACACTCGTATTTCTGACGTTCTCAAACGTGACGTAACTTTAACCTTGTTAAATAATGTCCTCGTATTTATATACAATGCACATCCTTAGCTGAGCCTCAGCTGCATGTTATCGAAGTTAAACAAAATTGAACTTTAGAACTTTGTTACTATCGTAGCCTAATGATAATCTAGCTTAAAATAAAACAAGCACTTCAGAATTTATTCAAGTTGTAGCGTTGGCAGCAATTAATTCACAAAATCGTGCTTTAAATTTAGAATTTAAGTATACATTCTAAGATATTTTAAAAGAAGAAAAAGGCAAGGATATTCATTAAAAAGTAAGTTGTTTTAGCTGATTGACTGTATAAGAAATTAATTTAGAATAGTAACCTGAGTAGCTCTATAATTATACCAAGTTGTGGACATGGGGCTTCTCGAAAACCTACATTAAGTTGGCTGCACGTAGGCTAACTTCAAAATCATATACATGTATATGTGCTAAGTTCATTAGGTAAACGTCGTGACAATTTACAAGTTATCACGTAGGCCTACTGGTAAAAAAATGTAAGTTCCCATTTAGTTCACTTTTGTAAGTAAAATTATAACTGTGGATCGATGCGAATAATGTAATTATTGACAAGTGGAACACTATTGAATGAATATGCTCTTTCAAGATCAAAATACATGTGGGCAAATGTTCTTTTTTGCTAACAGAACGCAATTAATATATCACTGAAGTCAAGTGTTCCTATATATAGTTGTGTTTCTTACTGTGGGATTAACTGGAGATATGTTATTCCTGCTTACGAACTCAAATCCAAACTAGTTCTCAGGATTTCTTGTTATATTTCAGATGCATTCTATCTTGAGCAAATCTTGTGGATTACGAAGTGTTGCCAGTGTTTACAAATTTTCAAACGTTGCAGCTTCAGGCAATGCACCAGCATGTTTTGGGTTTGGTACGCACATGCATATGCTTATATATATATTACATAAAATGCTATCAATGTCAAATAAAAGTGTATCGAAATTGGTTATAAACAGAACTTTCGGAAGAGCAAAAAGGCATTCAGGCAACAGCAAAGAAATTTGCTGCAGAAGAAATCATTCCCAATGCAGCTCATTATGATCGAACAGGAGAAGTAAGTTGTCATAATTATTGTTTTATATTCATTATTTATTTATGCATGTTGAATCATGATAATGATAAAGCACAGTTCTCAAAATGTTGAAATGACAACTGTCAAGAAACAACAAAACATGAATAAAGTTTGTTAGAGTTTTGATATTTATACTTGACAGTTTCCAATGGAGATTGCAAAGAAGGCATTTAAGGCTGGTTTATTAAATGTGAGCGTTCCACCTGAATATGGTAATGTGAATTTTAGTAACGTGTTTTCTATAGCATACTTTAAAACTTTAGATTTTCTAATAATTATAATGACTCAAAAAGTAAATACAAATTATAAAATTAATTTATAATTTATTATATAGGTGGAACTGGTTTATCTGGATTTGATGCGTGTTTAGTTACAGAAGAACTTGCCTATGGTTGCTCTGGTATATCAACCGCAATTGGTGGTAGTGGTCTGGCAGTAAGTTTTAGTATTTTGTGTAAATAAATAAATGGAATACTTCATTACTCATGAAATGTCATTTGCAGGAAGCACCAATAATTTTGGCAGCCAATGAAGAACAGAAAAAGAAGTATTTAGGAAGAATGACCGAAGAACTTTTGTTCGCAGTATGTCAAAAATGACTTTTTTAAATCAAATACATAAAATGTTACTAGAAGCTTAAAAGCATTTTAATATTTTTTTTTATTCCTAATGTCATAGGCATATGCAGTCACTGAACCAACAGGTGGTTCTGATGTTGCTGCAGTCAAAACAAGGGCAGTCAAAAAAGGAGACGAATACGTCATCAATGGACAAAAGATGTGGATAACAGGAGCAGGAGTTGCCAACTGGTTTTTTATGCTTGCAAGGACTCACGAAGATCCAAAGGCCCCAGCAAATAAGGCATTTACAGGATTCATTGTTGATGCAAACACTCCAGGTGTGAAGTTGGGAAGAAAGGAAGATATGATGGGGCAAAGAGCTTCTGACACAAGAGGAATTACATTCGAGGATGTAGTTGTACCAAAAGAGGTAACATCCTAATTTACAATTTTACACATTTGGAACATTTGGTGCTACAATAAAATCAATTAAAATTCACTTGTAGAATGTAGTTGCAGGTGAAGGTCTAGGATTCAAAATTGCAATGGGTGCATTTGATATAACAAGACCACCTGTAAGTACAATTGTATAGTGCTAATACTTCTAAATCATCAGTTTATGAAGGTGTCATAATTGTGCTAATTACATCGTTTAGGTAGCTTGTGGGGCAGTTGGCCTAGCTCAAAGGGCCCACGACGAGGCTCTGAAATACGCATTGGAAAGGAAGGCATTTGGGCAACCAATTATCATGGTTGGTAACTTGGTATAGCATGAATCATGCAATGAGCTTTTTTGTCAATTTGTATTAAAGCAAATGATTGCGTTTCAGCATCAAGCAGTGGCATTCATGTTGGCAGATATGGCGATTGGAATTGAGACTGCAAGAATGGCTTGGATGAGAGGAGCATGGGAACTGACTCAAGGAAGGCGAAACACATATTATGCGTCCATAGCCAAGGCCCATGCCTCTGAAGTGGCCAATAGGTGTGCATCAGACGCAGTGCAGATTTTTGCTGGCAATGGCTATTCCAAAGAATATCCAGTAGAGAAACTAATGAGGGATGCGAAGATTTATCAAGTAATTACTCCTAAATAAGATTACAGTGTAAATATTTCCAATTGATCGAATGCTTTGACTGATTCCATAATTTTGTATTTTTCCAGATCTATGAAGGTACATCCCAGATTCAACGCCTAATTATTTCAAGGGAACTTGTGGGAAGACTCCATAAAGGATAATAAATTTCGCCATAAATTAATAAAATTAATTAAAAATGATCAAAATCCTGGCATTTATATTTAATGTTTTAATGGATTTACATGTACTGTATATGTCGTTACCGATTGGCCTGTTTCACCTTCTAAGAAAATCCGCCATTCAATTATAATGCTAAAAAATGAAGTTCTGTAAATAAATAACAGTTAAAGTACTTTAAACAAATCACATATCGCATAATATATATAAACATCGTATGAATATGTATATATATCGCAAGGGGATAATATACATTAGATAATGTAATGATTGATAATGTAATGTAATGAATACATTAGATAATGTGTGTTTAAAAACAGTAAGGGTAAAAACAGCGTAGAGCATGGAATATACATGTAGCATGGCCTTGAAATGCCACTAGCATGAAATTTATAAAACGCGGGTAATTCCTGTAATTATTGCTTAATTAAGCAAGAATTTTAAATTTGAAGTTTATGATTAAGATAAAGCAAGTTTATGATAATGCATAAAAATGCAATCGCAATCGCGAATTTTATAATAGATAATGTAACTATACAAGGAAAACAGTTACAGTGTAAGTAATAAAGATGTCTAAATAGTGTATTTGTCTTACAGTTAACATTTAAATGGAGTTTATCACTTTCTGTCCTGTGTAAACCCAAGGACTAACTGCTATTGTATTTGTTGAGTCACGATTGGAATCTTCCATTTGGTTTTGTGGTTGGTTTTGTGTCGCATAACGAAATGAATATTTTTCTCGTTTAATACAATTATTTTTTTGGCATGAATATACATTACAAAACAATTACAGTTGTCAGTCGTCGTGTCGGATTTACATACAGTATATCCTGTCCAACTTGAGCGATCCAAATTCTTGACTAAAACGAGAAAAAAATTTTGCAATTAGATTCAACAGGCAAAATCTCATTTAAATACATGCTTGAAGCAATGCAAAAATATATACATGTACATGTACATGGCAATTCAATTGCCTTAATTTTTTAGAAATACGACGTTTAATATTGTGGTTTTTGGCTTTTTCCGTGCGTAATGGGATCGATTTTAATAAAAAGCTAAGCTTTAAATCTCGATTCACTTCCAAAATCTGAAAAAAACGGCAGATTTAAAAAAACAGTCTCGTACATTAATTTTAAATGAATTCAAAATTCCCGGGTCCCTTGTACGCCCATTTCTTCCACGGAGCCAATTAACGGTTATTAAGCTTTTAGAAAAAGCGCCGTTATTAAAAGCAATTATTTTCGCGCTTTAAAAGTGCCTTTCAGGGACTTTTCCATAGTCCTTGACACCCATAATGCAATGCTCGAAAACAAAACGAATGTCTTCTTAAGCAATGTATCGCCATCTAGTGTTTAAAAATCGAAATAAAATTTGCATTAAATGCAAATTGCTTTATAACTGGAGAAATAATGCGTATTGTCATGTTTTTAGCTTTTATATCTATTTCACTTATTATTTTGTCTATTTTCAAAATATGTAAGAAAATGCCAGTATTTTAAATTATAATTGTGAATTTTAAGCATTATACTAGACTCGCCAATTCAAATTTGCCGCTGAAACATTTCCATCAAAGGATACACGGCGCTTTTCGATGAGGCTCAGCCATAAATTATGTCCGTTATATCAAAACGTTTTTCTGCTAATATCTCGCGTTTTTCTTTCTCAAATATGGCGATTTTTGGTTTTTTCCATTCGTAATGATGTCTACTTTCATAAACATCAAGAAAAAAACCGCAATTTTAAAAGTCGATTTTCCACCGATTTTTGAAAAAAAGCAAAGGCTTTTTATATAATACCTTGTCTTTTTTTTTGCGAAAAACAAAAATGTTCTTCAAATCTCGCGTTTTTTGGCTTAAATCACGCATAATCACGTACCTTATTTCCTCCCCTGGAAAAAAACGCGATTTTCTAAGCTAATTTTCTAAACAAGTAATTTTTAGTGAAGAATTTATGGGGAAAATCCATAATGTCTGTCAGGTGTTCTTTGCTGCCAAAATGAGCTATATCTCCATTATTTGTTGCTAGATTTTCGTAGTTTTTTCGGTTAAATACTCAGAATAGTGTTTACTGCACTATGAGTGCAGTAAAAAATTCAAAAAGATCAAAACTCTATTTTCTATTTACCGAAACTTATAAGAAAATCGACCTTTTCAACTTTTCAAAAGTTTTACTGCACAATAAAAAGCAGACATTTATCTGAGTTGTACGAAAAAAATTTCACGAGAATCGAGCCAGAAATAACGGAGATTAAGGGCATTTTAAGGTCATATTTATTAAGGGCGCCACACTGCCGATATAAGTAACTAAAAAACGCAAAAATCGCTATATCTCCGTTATTTATTGCTTGATTCTCGTGAATTTTTTTTAGCAACTCAGAATAATGCCTGTTTTCTTATTGTGCAGTAAAACTTTTGAGAAGTCGAAAAAATATATTTTCTTTTAATTTTTGGTAAATAGAAAATAAAGTTTTAATCTTTTTAAATTTTTTACTTCACTATAAAATAGAAGACATTATTCTAAGTTCTAGGAACAAAATTCCATGAAATTCTAGCCATAAATAACGGAGATACAGCGATTTTTGTGTATTTTAGTTACTTATATCGACACTGGTGGCGCCCCTATTCAATAAAGTTTAAAATCGCTATATCTCCGTTATTTATGTCTCTATTCTTATGAAATTTTGTTCTTAGTACTCAGAATAATGTCTACTATTTTATTACTATTTTTTTTTTTACTATTTTATACTCGATTTTCTTTTTACAGAAAATTGGAAGAAAATCCACCATTTTAACTTTTCAGAATTTTTATTGCACAATAAGAAAGTAGACAATATTCTGAGTAGTACAAAAAATTTCATGAAAATCGAGCAAGAAATAACGGAGATATAGCGATTTTTATGTTTCATACACAAAAATCGCTATAGATTTCTCCGTTATTTATTACTCGATTCTCGTGAAATTTTTTTCGTACAACTCAGAATAACGTCTGCTTTTTTATGGTGCAGTTTTTTAATTATCGGTGAATAGAAAATTGAGTTTTAATTATTTTTTTGATTTTTTTACTGCACTCATAGTGAGCGTTAAATACTTAGATTTTTATTGCGCATTCTGAAACTAAACACTATTCTGAATATTTAACCGAAAAATCTACGAAAATCTAGCAACAAGTAATGGGAGATATAGCCCATTTTGGCAGCAAAGAACACCTGACAGACATTATGGATTTTCCCCATAAATTCTTCACTTAAAATTACTTTTTTAGAAAATTA
>JAQGCC010000777.1:0-30354 GCA_034698905.1 Xestoiulus laeticollis
AGGATGTCAGCTTTTAAGTAAGGGTTCCACACTTCACTTGAAAATTCAAGGATTGGTCGCACATAGGTGGTGAAGGCTTTCCACATGATGTACGTATGAAGCCTGTCCTTTTCCTAATTTGCAATATATACTGATGTCCTTGCACTGAACGTGTACTAACATTTCTTATCATATTGGGAAGTTATATAACCTATCAACTTCAACGGAAATAGTAGAAATCGAAGAGATTCGTGGGAAATGAAATACATTTTGGAAAAGGTTGTTGACATGGGATCTACTTAGAAAAAGAGAAATTCGACCGATTTTCTGCACATTTGTTCGCCATACAATGGGAAACATGTTTTGATCATGTTACACTCGGGGAAATCTGTTAGGCCTTCTTTTTAAATACATGTTCGCAGTAATCTATTCTAGTAAGATTTTTGTGGCATTCAAACAAATTCAGAATTGGATCAAAAATCATTTTTATTTCTGGTCACAACTTGAAAAGATAAGATTTCGCATTTTTTTTCTTAAAAAGTTGGTTAGGAAAACTGTTGTGTCAGACAAACAGTTAGTTGTGCAGACAAGAATACTTGGAAACCTAACATTAAATTTTATTTTTGGAGATATAAGCTTCGTGCCCTTATAATTTAGTCACCTCTTTATCTCAGTGCAAAACTGAGATTTATGTGCTATAATGGCATCTTCCTGTGAGTAAAATTATATGTTCAAAAATACAAATTTTAGATGAAGCAAATGCGATGTTATAGCCTACATGAAGTTAATGCTAACGACCCATATGCCACCATGGGGTGGTCCGATCTCCTGGACATATGATGCATTAAATAGCCCTTGATGTCCTCGTTCAGAGCCATTGTCCCTCATGCACATACATGTACGTTTTTGAAGATGTACTTGCACGCATTGGTGAATTTTCTGAAATCTAAATTTGCGCAATAATGCTTGAATTTCGCCCAAAGCGACCCGGAAGGTGTACTATTATTATGTAGGTGTCCATCTCGGGGATGATGTTTGGGATTTTGATTAATCCTCCACAAAATGCCGAAGGTGGAATCGTTTTGTTCGTTGCGGTTTTCGGAATCACCTACTGTTTTTCACCCCAAAAAGTATATCATGGGAAAGACACGATTTTGGTCGGGAAAAAAAAGTAGAGAACTGGGTCATTTTTCGTTGAATAGGCCCAAGTGCTTTTTGGCACACAACAATTTAACTCTTCTTCTGTCTTGTCATTATGTTATTAGTACTCAAAGGTCGTCAAATGTGAACCCCATTGATACGCTCGTTTCACTGGTACAAAGACCTCGCCAATCACCAGCAGACTTATACACGTTTTGACGTGCATTTTCAGCTTATTTTTTTCCGCATTTTGGGGTCCAATTTTTATTTTATACAAATATTACGTCGATGAATCCCAGTGACAAGTTGATAATAGGCGTATGATTTGAAAAAAAATGCTCCTATTCACTGGTAGACTGTTAACAACAATCACCTCAGACTCACCTGGATGGACCATCCGGAAAGGTGAGTATAAGCAATCGCGTATGCACGTTTTCACATTATCTGCATTATATGCTTTTATGTAAAAGTTTTCTGGCATTGCTATAGCCACACTAATGTGCGAAGAAGAAGAAGTGAAAATTTGCGATAAATGTTGAATTGATTTGAGGGTATCGCAATTCATTCGGTATAATTATATTAAGCGATTAGCAATGTTTTTTAGCAAGCCATGCAATCTTAACTCGGCAACGTTTAGGTAAAATCTCAGTGATATTCCCAAAGATTCTCAAATTGGTTACATCAACAATAAAAGAGGGCTTTGATGCTTAGCATCCATGCCTTTACAAAGAACCAAAAATCCCACTATTAGGTTAGTTTTAATAAGTGATTAAAAGAATGGATATGTTGCACCGAAATGTCACTAGATGGCTCTATATAACCATTGCTAGTCCAACATGATTTGCTTGCTGCAGTCGTCCTCAAAAATGAGGGTTTTTCCCTTATATACCACTTTAATTTCTTAATGAAACTGATTAATTTATTTTATTATTACGTGTATAAGGTCACGATCATAAATGACATAAAAACGTTAAATTTAATGGCGAATCTTTGATTTTTATTAGTTATTGTTAGTAATTTACGTTCACTAAAAAGTCTAAAGTATGCTTTATTCACTTATTAAATTGTAACGATTCCTAGACCAACCCAGGGGAGAAATCATTTCCGCAATGTAATTTGGTACACTGTGTCGCTAATGGCATTGTGGTATTGGATTAAAACTCGGCTTAGGCAGGATTATTATTTTATTGTAGGATTATTAAAAACTGGTATAAGCCCACCTGTTTATTGTTTACAAACAAGCAGTAAACGCTGCACAAGCCTACGCCTTCCATTTATTCAAATAACAATAAGAACCGAATGAATAAAACTTGAGAAAAAAAAAGCGAAGGGATTTTAAATATAGAACTGTGCTCATCAATTGAAGACATTGTACGTAGTTGTTATGATTTTTGATGGGATCGTGGGAGCAACAATGCTAAACTAGAACGTAACTTTCCAAGCACTTTCATGCAGGGTTCACTTTCTATTTGACAACTGTATGTGGTCAACTGTATATGATCATAAATTAGACTTCCAGCATCATTAACATAAAACAAACAATATTTTGTTCAAAAAATGATTACATGACCTAGAAGTTGTTTTATGTGTGCTCAGATAAGCTTTCATAATTCAGTAGGCATTGCTTGGATATTATTTTGAAAACATGTCAACGCCAATTATGGCAAAAGATACTCCAATTGTCAAGATTATTAGTTACTATGACGATGACCCATTTGCGATCATAAAGAAATTAGCAAGAAAACAAACTAAAAAAAAGAAATGACATGGCCAGCATGAGTTCTATTTAATTCAGATGAATTTGCATGCAGCATATCAATCCTCATTTTCAGAATGCATCGATCTTCTGAATGGTTAAACTAATGCTGTTTTAGGATGTTGTTATTGAATCACAAGAATTAATGCTAAAGAAACAATCAAGTTTAATAATGCTCAATTTAATATTGCAGTTAAGTTCACTCGTGCAGAAATTGCGTTGGCATCAAGTTTAATAGGTTTCTCATGCATGCATATGTTGACCAAGGTTAATTTGTTGTCATGACAACTTGTAAGGGTGCCTAACACCATTGTTTTAAGTTGGGTCGATATTATGTGCTAAGGACAATTTTCTATTTGTATTCCCCTTAATATGTGGTACACCGATATAGGCCTATGCAAAACGCATTTTAAACAGTAGCCAAACTGACAAGTTAGTATATCATCACTTGTTAAATTTAATCGGTTTGAGATTTATGGCCTTTCATCGAGTCTTGCTCTAGGATTTCATCTTTAGATTATATCATGGGTTATCAAATTTCACCGACTATTGTTAGGGCGGAGAAGAGGCGGATCCCAATTTACTGATAAGGAAGTCCAATATTTGCACAGATGTCCCTGGAGAGTTTTGCTCACTGGATTACTGATGCATAATTCACCACCTGGGTTATTTACGAGGCTAACCCCGAGTCTGGAGATGTGTGTACTTTGAAACTGGAAACTTAACGTTTTGACCTCACGTGTCCATGTACAATAAAGGAAGTTCGATTTAAATTGATCAACTTGTCTGCCACTCCCCCAAGACATAGGGGTTAATTGACCCCCCAACTTGACCTACGTGCCATCCATATCGTTGTCAGACATTTTTTTTTTTATTCGGCTCTACTGCATCATTATAGAGTAATATAATTTTATTGGCTTTTGTTAGGCCAATCCAGTCTACACTAAAGGTAATATTGAGTTCGTGTGGCACAATAATGACCACTTTCAATTAAGCTATTTCTCAGGTGAATGCATTTATAACCAGAAGCTTTTAACTCTCGATTTAATAGAGTTTTCACACTTTTAGAGTGATTGTAAATTTATTTAGGTGTTGTAAAAATCGCGAATAATTTGCTATAGATGGAGGATATAAAGGGACGGAAAGGCTTGTTTAATGTTCAGATCAACGAGGTAATTTTCTGAAAGAAAGCAGGTATATTGGACTCATTTATGATGTGTACTCGACGAATTCAATATCCCGTAGAATTTGGGTTTGTTGACACGAGCCCAATGGTGGATCTGGCTCTATATGAATCAGTCCCTTGCTGGTTTTTGCCTGTGTGGAATGCCCCTAAACCTTAGTTGAACTTAAGGCCATGTTTTTGCAAGGTTAATTGTAATCCTAACCACATAGGATCGAGGTGGATCCATTTGCGTTTTAACCTGGATTTTGACACAAGATTAGGTTCTCTATGAGAAATGATATATACTTTGGCGAAAGACACCATTGTCCATTTGGCCCACATTCAAGTTTGAGGTCCAAGAGGTGACCCTTTACAATAACAAAATGCATGCTATTCAGAAAACAACAGATTTATCTGGAATTATTGGTGGATTTGCTTCTTAAATTTTGCATTTTTGAAGAACTGTACTGTAAATTATTTCTAAGTCGCAAAATTCCGGGAAATTTGCTATAGTATATCGGTGGGGGTTCTTTTCAACATTGTTTCTGACTATCTCGTATAATGTACGTGTATAATTCCTTACTGTTATTGTTTTTATTTCTCTAATCATATTCCTCCAGCCGATTCTAAAAATTAAAGCCGGAGGAAAATATACGTGGCTCCGCATACATTTAAACTCATTGGTATTTTTTTTTCATCATCCACTTTGCGTGAATTAGATTGTTTTATTCGTCTTCCTCTGAAAAAGTGCATACAGGATGCAGATTTTAATAGGGAAGAACTTTCAAAGGTCCCCCTTAATTCCTTGTTTTATGACAACGACCGTGCACTTAATTATACCTGCATTAATTAAATTAGGTAGTGCCCTCTGTATAAGACGTAGAGAGGATGGCCGGGACGTGTCCTCTTGCCATTTAATTGCAATTGATATAAAAAAATTGAATGGTGATGTCAAACCATCTTTCAAACCATCTGTAGATTTTCATTGTCAACTATAATTTCCATTGCAAGTGACCCCCCAAGTCTATTACAGATTAAGAATCTCCCAAAGTACCTAACAAAGACTATATTTTGCAATTTCTTATTTATTAGCGTTGGACATCAAATCATACTCAACAAGTCCATAAAGCTTTCAGTACATGTATTCTGAGGATTACATGTACATGTATGTATAGCAGTTGGTTTTGAACAGATATATGGAATAACAATATCGTTTGTATATGTTTGAACTTGATTATAAAATACAACAAATTGAACTTGATTATATAAATACAACAGCAACAAGCTCAACTTTATATTCACAAGTAGTTTGCATAATCAATCCAATTATGCAATTCTTACCACCTTATTTAATTGAACGAACAGGTGACAAGCTTGATATCTGCAGTATCAAAATAACTACAATTGCATTATTTCAATATTCAACTGCAGTACAATTGTACGTGTAGCACATCTAATGCAGATTTGTTTTTTGTGAACAAAATGCGTGTGGACCGAATTCGATTTAGTGTTTTTATCTGTTATTAATTAGCTTTAATTACATTCATGGCATCGTACCTGCAGTTTAATTTTTGATAACATGGAATATTCTCCTTCCTTCTCTCTCTCTTTCGCTGTATAAAATCTCCCCTGAGAACCAGCAGTAAGCTCGGTCCAAAATATTTTCCCATCATCGTAAAGAGTAGTTTCCCTCTTCTTTTCTACATGCCTTCATCATTGCGAAGGTTGAGCGAAAGAAGCTGGACACGCTGCAGCAGTGGTGTTTATCAACTTACCTTCGGGTGATGACCAATGGTCAATCCGCGACAACACGTGTTTCGAAGTGACGGGACCGGCATTTTCGTTTTTCTGATATGGATGATTACAACGCGTTTTCACCGATGTCATGCCAAGGGCTAAACTGGATGGCGAGATCTTGACCCCTGGAATTTCGATGCCTGACCGGAAATGTGATTAAACTGATTGCTGACCACAGCGTTGATGAAGGTAAATGTTTCAGAATACAACACTCGAGTTGTTGTCTTTGCAACACCTTGCATGATAAATACATGTACTGTATACATATTATAATGGAGGTGACCTAATGCTGAGGGTCATCTGCTGGGGAGGGATGGGACGTTGCTACCTATACGTAAACTGATATAGTATGACATAACCTGATCCTTTATCAAAATGTCAGTTCATCTCATGTGTTCGTAATGCCACTTTGCTAATTAGGTAATGCAATTAACGAACATTTTTCCATTAAATACTAAATATACCGATTCCTATACTTGATGTTAAACCCAGCCACACCACCACTGAACATAATCATCATGACTGCATTAAACTGTTTTAAAAGCAGTACATGTAATGAAATGCTTGATTGTCAATTTGTTATTTCCCTAATTTCTGAGAATCTGAGCAATTGAGAATCATGTGCCAAATTCAGATAATGAATACAGTGTGCCATTAATGTTAAACCCCTGTCACATACTAATACATTTACTATGACCAATAGGGAATCTTCCTAAGACATGATTCTTGCTTTTATAATCATTTGTTGTAAATTACAAGTCATGAAAAATTTGCATAAACTTTAAATAATCCGAGCTTGTAATGTATTTCAAAGACTTAGTTGCATATATTGCGGTGTTCAGAGTCGTGGAAAATCAGAGATTTCTTTTTGTTTCTATAATCTTACAATGGTAATATACAGCGATAATTGCAGGGTTTATACGTGGTTTTTCCCCTCAGTTCACTTCAGTTTTCAAATATTGATTTCTTTAAAGGGAACGCAAGCATGAAGAGAATTACAAAAGCAGCTTGACGAATTGTTGCTCGAAATCAGATACGAGCTTAAGCTTTAGGATTTCGACATCAATTATGGATTTTGTCGGATGTTTTTTTCCACCATTTTAAGAAAGAATTAAGACGGAAGCTGTTTTTATCAAGAAAGATTGATAAAAGCAGATGTTTTTATGAAATTGGGAGCTTTTTCGTATTGCATATAAGGGGACAATCGCTTTTTGTGAACGGAACTAGACATCACTAATATATGACAGCTTGAAAAAACAATACATGTATAACCAAACACTATCAACACATAACCACGTATTTTGTGGTCTGCAACGCCTTTGCAACAAATTCAATATAAAATTGAGCAAAATTTGTCGTTCTAGCCTTGTAGCTATTACTATTTTTTTTCTAGTTTCACCAGTTTTATTCAAATGTCCCATTTGATGGAAAAGTTTCTCAATTGTAATTATGTCATTCTTAAATAAAAAACTGAAAACTTTCCATGAAAACACTAACAAGATCATTTAAGGTATTGGTAGCCAAACCTACTTCAAATTTATTATCCAAAGCGTGTTAAGCACCTGCATGCACTGTTCTTTATTTGTGTAATTTTAAGGAAGTTTTACTATTCGGTCACTACAATGCCGACCACCTGACCATTAGCATTATTCGTGAAATTTATTATTTGCTGAATTTAGCTGTCTACCTTTCCCCTCCACACAAAACTATCCCTCGTTGTACCCTATTAGGTTACCCATGTAACCCCTCGTTGCACCCTCATGTTTTCGGCTTATCTGATTGATGGTGTTTCCTATTGAGTTGGCTGTGGGTTTGGCCTAGGGCCTCTGGTTTCTAGCTAAGGGAAGTAGGGTCTATTAAATTGTCATCTCAAAGAACCCTCGTTGTGGACCGAAATCAGACAAACTTCCTCTGGAGGTCTTGGTCAATGAAATTCCTATTTGAAAGCCAAGATCCCATCCCCTGCCAGTTTCTACGATCATTCAGATCTGGTGGTCACCACGAGATGTCACCGATGCTCCAAATTGTACGTCTTTGTGATAGTTTATGAGGACATGTACACCGGTGTTGGTTATCTGTTGCATTGCAATGACAAAACCTGTCTAACGTGAACACTAGCAGGACTGGTCTGAGATAGCCAGGCGAGTGTCCGGATTTTCAAGGGTCACAAATTCAGGAAAATGATAATCCAAGGATTACTCGTCGTATTCTTACTGGCCAAAAATTGACAGTTGATAAGTGCTGTCTGATTGAATCGCATGCTGAGACGGTCAGCTCTTGTCAGAAATGCTAGCCTGCACACCTATTTAGCATCACTCATTTTTCTAAATAAATAACCGAAAATTCTATAGTCAGCAATATACGAATGTAACCCGTTATCAATGACTTGCGTTATAAATTGACACTTTGCCAAACGTTATTCGCATAAGCAACAACATCGATTGCATGCAAATATATATGGGTTTATGGAAATGGCACTTGGCAAATTACCATAATCTCTTAATACCGAACCTAATCGGCATCTCCATAATCGAGATTATGGCAAATAGAAATTTGCTGTCAGCCTTTTTATGAATGTTTTTTAATTCATGCTCTTGTAACATGAAAGTTTGGCCTGAAAACGATCGGTATGGATGTGGAAAACTACTTTATGTATAATAAATGGGGTCGTTTCAATGACTACAACACTATATTGTAATCCACATTGGCGTTTAGGAAAAAACCCCATGCGTTTCATGATTAACATATTTATAAAATATCTGCTCATTTGCCGATATGCATACTTTTGTTGATCTCAAAAGCCATGTGCGAGAAAAATATACGGCCTATATATGAAAAAAATCGAGTACAACGAGCATATAAATCTGATTGAAATTGGTGGCATTTATTTCGAAGATCTGGTTTATGATAGAGATAATAATCGTTATTGCTCGCATAATGGTAGTATAAAAACGACTATAAACACCTTTAAAAACGCATCCTTTCATCCCATTGCAAACATTAGCATGCAGTTTTATCCGTCAGCTGCATACCAAATGAACCAAGTTGCGTGGGTGGCCCATCCATCCATGCAGTATGGAATGGGTGTGCCAGATCTTAAAATTTTAAGTAGCATACATGATCAGTTAGGTGCAAGGGTTGAAAAGGCCGAGATTTTCAATTCCAGAGTAATCTCTACTAAGAACTGGTACTCGACTTCTTGTAATGTGTTGTAATCTGCATATCCAGATCTCAGAATGCCACCTGATAACTTCTGACCCTGCCAACATTGTTTCTATTTGTAGAATACAAAGTTTCAGATTATCAACAACTAGGTACAATGGCTCCAGCACGAGGGTACGTCAACAGAGGTGATTAACACTGTTCCATAACTGACAAGATCCATCTCTGAAACAGCAATGTTCCACTTTTTCAGCATGGGCTATGTACATGTAGTTGATAAGAGTGAATAGGATTTTGATGCGGAAAATAATAACGACTTTTTGCCAAAGCCTATTAACCAATCCAAGCGTGCACAGCGGTTTTAATACAAGTTGACAGAAATAGGATAAACACAGAATTAAGTTTTTATATACGACCCTATTAAACGTCCTATCATCGAGTTTCTGTAAACAACTTCATAAAAAAATTAGCTGCTCGTATCTCTTATGGAGATTTTATATAGAATGCTTAGAGTTCAGGCAATACATTAAAATTGATACATGAACAATTACATTTCCAAACATAGACCATGTGATACCAATTTCTTATTTTATTAATTCCCCCACTATAAAATGAGTAATTAGTTTATAATACTCTTGAGGATGTCACGTTCATAAGACACGATACAGTGTTATTTATGTTTTTAAAAAAATAGTATCCATTCCAATGTTTTGGCCCACCAACAGTCTGCTTTTAATTCATTTATTAAGCCTGAGGGATTATTCTATGTTTAGAATCGATGAATCCCAAAGCTACTTGCCTATAATAATAAAGAGAGGCACACCCTTGTGTTGAAAGGAGATTCTGGAATGTGAAAAAAAAAAACATTCCCTCTTATTCATTTATGATTTATCAAACGTTTGTTGGCGAAACTCCACCCAAATTTCACCCAAGATTTTGCTATCTTGGGTTTGCCTGGACTGAGGGGGGAGGGGGAGGGATGTGATGGAAACGTTTATTGGCACTCACACATTTTGCAATGATTTAATGTACATTTCACATGTAGAGAAAGTGCTGCCGGTGATGCCTTGCGAGGAAATGTATTTCTTCGAGATAAATTTCATTTGAAATCTATGAAAATCTATGAATCGCATTCATCTCTATGCTTTGCAGTGGATTTTATTATGCAGATATACATCGTGCGGCAACATTTAAATAATAAAAACGCAGTATATTTTATTTTTACTGTCTCGATAGTGGAAGAGGGTAATAAAAGATGATAGCCTATTCGTATATGAAAACGTTTTGTAGTATTTTATTAACGGCGCTTGTGAACATGGTGTTGTAAATTTCTGAACTTCATTGTACCATCAGCAGGCTATACTCTAGAGACCACCAAAGTAATTTTCTTTGCTCTTTTTCATAAATAGCTATGAGTCTAGTACAACCAGCGTGTATAAGTATTATTTCCAGAAAGCTAAATCCACACCAGTCTGAAGCAATTGCTTCCTTTTGAATGTTGCAGAAAATGCTCAATAGTTAAGTCACGTACACAAGATTTTGCTGACAAGCCCACGTTCATTCTTTTATTTGAAGCATATGCTCCAAATGATGTCATTGCAATGACGTTAATAGGAGAACCCCTCAGAATAGATTGCTGGAAAAACCATATAGAGTGCTAAGGCAGAGAACACTTTCTTTCACTCCTTGTATAGCGAATGAATTGAATGGAAATGATGTTGATTATATCCAGTTTGATACTTACATGTAAGTGTTTGTTTTGAACTCGACGGTTTCGTGGCTTTGAATTTCATTAGTTGGGGATTTGATCGATATTTTTGTTTATTTTGAAGAGTTAATGAAATTACATTAGCATTTCATAACCATCAATACGTTCATCGTGTAAAGTTTTCAGATGGATGCAAGCTTTTCGTCATGATAAGGAATAAAATCCCTGAATTTGTCCTAGATTCTTCAAAGGAAATTCTTGTAGATTTTTTTAAAACAGCATTTTTAACCCTTGATTTTTTTTAAGCTCACTATACTGCACCTTAGCTAGACGAACTCAATTTAGTATTTTTTATTTGCACAAATTTATTGGGACAAATTAAGAGGAAATCAAGCAAACGTTGAATGACCTTTTAAGAGCATAAGTGCTTCAAAATTCAAATATCCTGACCTGTGAAAACGAGGTCCATTCATCTGTAACTTTGATTTTAGGGCGCTTCCTGCAAAATAACAGCTGATCCTTGGTGTGACAAATGAATACAAACAGACTTAAATTTATTCAGAGCAGCATAATAAGGACAGTGTGCAAATGCAGTGACCAATAGAGGATAACCTATTCACTTTCTATGTTAAAATGCTAAACATTTCATGAATATTAATCGATTTATTGTTTCTGTTACACTTAAAAGCTTTCAACTGATACAAATTTTGATATTATTTCCCATTATCTGCTGGAACAATAAATTTCATTTTCATTGAACTTTTATTCATGCTGGCCTTAAAATTTATCAGGAACTACATTCATATGTTCACCTTTGACCTGTCATATTTTCATTTCTGTACGCATTTTTTTTCATTTCAACGCCCACTGCCTGTAACAACCGGTTATAAATAAAAAAAAACGTGCGATTTTTATGCAACCGGTTATTGTACAGAAATCATTCTTTTTTAATCTATACATTGTTAATATACAATTATTATGAACAAAAGTGTACACTGTACATGTACATGCATATGACAAACTCCTCCATAAATTTGCTTGAAGGTGGTGAACAATGGAAAATGTAACATCCGCATATATATAGACATGGTTTCATCTAGATCTACATGTAAGACATATCATGATTTGCTTTCAATGTGATAAAGATGATGATAAACATCGTTGTCTGTAGGATCTCTTAACGTTTATAATGACTTTCGAAAGTTCTTTTTTAATCGTAATTAAAGTGAATCTCAAGTTTTTTGAAATTGAGGTAATTTTAAACAATGTAAAGCAGCTGATTTTAAGATTTTTTTTATATGCCTATAGGTGTGAATTTGGAAAAATGCATTAAGATTTTAGATAATGCTGACGTTCGTGATTCTCGTTGGACACTCACTTCCGTATCTGCAGCATTCTTTTTGCGGTAGTGTAATTTATTTTGATTATTATTACGCGTTTGATCACGAATATTTGGCGTATGACAAACAGTTAATTCTATCTCGTGCTTTCGTGGGAACCCAATGCATGCAAATTTGACACGCATTTGTTATTTAAGAAAGGTGCTTGAATAGCGAGGTCTTATAGAAAAATGCCACATTGACAAGCAAGGTAATAAGCGAGAGGGTACCACACCCCCCAGGACCATATTCCGATTAACGTCGACTGACTTTGAATTAAGATGAAGATTGTATAGGGTGGAGATAAAGACAGAAATACCTATGCACGAATTTTCACTCGACCTTCTAAGCGACAGACAAATAAATCACGATTAACCACATTTTAATACAGAAAAAAGCATAATTGCCAATTGGTCACTCTACCAACTTCAAATGAAATGCATGTACGCTGCAAAACATTGAAAAAATGGTGATATGAGAAAACGAGAATAATATAAGCCTGTCCGGATGAAAAATGTGTATTTAATCTTCCATTAAGTATAGCCTTTGTGGGAAATTTATGGTGACTATAACTACATCCGATAGGAGCACCATACAAGTTTTGTCTTAACCCAGAAGCCTATACGCAGAGGGTGCACATTCCGGCATGCATTTAATTTTTAAAAGTTTTTTTTTGTGGGGAAATAAATATTAAACCTTAACCGAAATGCTAATGGTAAACGATGTATTTTTACATGCATTAAAATGGCATGAATGTCTGGAAATTGTCATGTCAAAACAACATCTTTTCAGGTGTTTGCATTTCTGAGTGCTCGCAAACTAAACTATACAATTTACAAATGAATACAACATTGTGCATTCGCAAAGTGCATTACTATGTCAAGTCAGGATATGGACATCATTATTCATATGCGGAAGAAAATATGCAAATTCCCCAGTGAAAGTAGGCCTATTTGTCAGGTTTTGAGTTACGGCCTTGTTTCGCCACATGTTCCATGCCGTGGTTTGAAATTGCACCGTATGGACACGTGTAGGTGGTTTCTAAGGTGGAGGACATCCGTGTTTTCTTATTTTCACCACCCAGGGTCAAGATCTGTTGTCAACCCCTGCATCTGTCCTCAATGGGGCCATTCACAGACACAAAATATGCGCATAATGGAGGGCTTAAGGGGAGTCCAAAGAAGAAATAAAGGCGTTTTGGGTTAAAATCTATACGCTCGTTAACAGTGTCGACACTTGCATTGCGTGGTACACAGGTTAGCAGGATATTTGGGAGGAACCAGCCTGGGTTTTTTTGACAGGTTGTCTACCTTTTAACGTGTCACTTTGAAAACTAGATAAATCTAGGTGAATTCGGAGCTGATTCGTATATATAGTGGCCCACTTGTTCAAATGCCATCGGGTGGATGGAACTTAAATTCAGGGTCTTGATCTCATTATTGTAATTTTATTACATGTTCTGCGATGCTATAAATCAATTAAGTAAAATTGTTGTGTGATTTGAATCTACTGTTACACATAAAGATGATGCTTTAATCTCAGACGATTAAAGAAAATAAAGCTGTTATGCATGGTAGCTATATATAATCTACATTTAGTAATGCTCAGCTGATTTGAAGTGAATATAATTTTTCACCCACTTATTGAGTTGAGTATTTGCGGAAACCATTATACATGACAGGTTTTGATATATTTGCCAACCTCATTGATTGATCCGAGAGCACACGGAAGAAAGACTAGTGTGCACACGCGACTATACAATGCTAGAGCGGATTAACCCATTTTCAGACACTTTTTCCTATACTTGTGCATGTATTTGTTTTTCCTAAAACACATCAACCGAGCTTTTTGTTTGTAAACGCGTTAATTCTTTTTGACATTGATGGCTCTATTTCTTTTATTGTTTACTTGTTTAATATCAACAATTCAATCAAACGCAACTCAAGATGAGATTTTGTAGTAAATAGAGTATTGATCGGTTTGTGTAAAATCAATGTGTATATAGTGTTTACAATATTGTGATGTGCACTATATCATTTTTTGCAATAAGATGCATGCTTGGAGTGTACATGATTTAAATGTTCAGACTAAGCAGAAATGTTGCTGAAACATTACGGTTTCTATCTAGTTTCTATCGGTTTTTCTTTCTATCTATTACGATTTCATCATTATTATAATACGATTTTACGCCCCATCCTGCAATCTTATGCAATTATGTACTCATTTTTTTAAAATGGATATGCAGTAATTATAAACCTTTTACTGCTTGAAGGAAAAATGAATGACCATTATCCTTTTAATTACAGTCATTTAATATCATGTGCGCATTATGCATAACACTTTAGCCATTAACTTTATCCAAAGTTAATTAATGTTGAGTTTTGTTATAAACATGTACACAGTCACAGTGCTTCATATTTCAAACATATCGTCTCATTTTCAAGGCACTTCAAAATTATTCATTCGTAATGAGTGATGATTAGCATTCTGCTAATGATGAAGATTAACCTAAAGTCTACGTCAAACTTCATACTGCATGAGAGAATTCATGCTCTAAATTTATACCCTGCATGCTATATCGCCTATACCTTGCCCTAGAAATGCCATGCAGGCTCTATGCTCTTTGCAGAACTCTGCAGAATGTTGGATTTGTAGGCATTAAAGCATGCCTACAAATCCAACATTCTGTATAATTCTATAGAGTTAAACTTTTGAAGTACTTTGTAAAGAAACTGTTGTATTCAATTAAATATTCCTCTCCAAATCCAGTCTCTTCCTGTCCTTTTTGTATACATTGCCTTATACCATTTAAGCTTATATAAAGTTGTCAGACCAACTCAGTCAAGCTTTTATAAATCATTGCTTCACGCCATTTGTCGAAGGTTCCGATACCATAAAAAAACGCCTGGAATCATCATTGTCCATTTTGGTCACTCCGAGCACGAAGCACGGCATATTTGCCATTCTAGTCACGGTAATTCCGTTATTCATTCACGCCTAATTGATTTTGCCAGCAGTTATAATGAGCAATTTGCAACAGCTATGCGAATCCATGAACAGGGATTGAAATTGAAAAGCGAAAGGTTTGACTGCACGCCTTCCAATTCATCCATGTATTATGCATATTGCTTTGAAGCGTTCATTTGCTCAGATGCTTTTAATTGGCTTAACCGTTTCCGTGATCCATATTGAGCCTGTTTTGTTCCCACGGCATGCAAGAAATATGATAATCTTGCAACATCGAATAATTAGCTAATTAAAACTTAATTTAATGGATGTTTAAAACCCCCCCACCTGTGTTATACACATTCCCATTATCCATGGTTTAAATTGGGATGTGCCATATGCGGTTTGAATGAGGTGATCATAAACTCTTTCAAGCAATATAATACATGTTAGGCAATGGTAATCCAGACATGCAACACTGGAATCCTTGAAATTTACAAATATTACTGCAAGATTGGGACTTATTTTCAGATAGGAGCATATGAGAGCTTTCCAAAAGTTGTCATCTAAAGTCGATATAAGATTTCATTCACGACCAGCGATAACATTTTTATCACTTAAGTAGCTAGAGACTTAAGTAAGAGCGAAACATTTTGTCCATAAAAGAAGAAATTTTGGATTCTGAGCAGAATTCACACAAAAAAGAGGCCTTTTTTTGCGAATCGAGGGCGGGTACACTACTAGCCATATATTGAGTGAGGGCGTGTGGTAGCAGGGAAGTTAATGACGCGGAAGTGTGAGTGATTTTTGCCAATACCGGAAGTCACGATAGGTAATTTGGCATCTTCAAGAGGTAATGGGTCCCATAGGCAACGTTTCCATTGGCTGTGGACAAATTGAGACGGTGAAGGTTGCATATGGCAGTTGACTAGCCAAAAAAATGTTCAACTCTAAAAGCATTCTACTAGAATGTCAAAGGTCGCCATTTTGGAGATATTTTACTTAAGCAGAGACGTGACCAGTTGACTTTTTTCACTAGAAAAAAAATATCTAGCTAGTGCATTAAAATCCTTTTTGGCTAAACCAGAAAGCGGGTATCGTGTACACAAACCATCCAGTATTGGTTAGGCGCCACCAGGGGCAGGGGGATGAAAGTCAAGGATCACAAGATGGCGACCATTGTTGTACCAGAATCCTCGATGGGTGGTTGAGCAGAAATTATTTTACTGGCCTTTATCGTATTGTTAGCAGTGGCGTAAACAATAAATAGGTTGTAAAGTTTGGCAGAGTAGGATCAATATCAGAGAACAGAGGTCAAATTGGGAGTAAGTGTAAGGGTCAAAATGTTACGTGTTTGGAAAAAATTTGAGGGGTAGTTTCTTGACAAGTCGAGAATCCAATTAATAGGCAACGGTTATACCTATCCGTATATGGCACCTCTGGACGACCATTTTGAAATTCTTGTTATCAACTTTATTGAATGGCACGGGTAGACAGACTGGCTCTGTTTTCAAGGGAATTCAATGACCCACGATATATCTTTCAGGACCCTCTTCCTCTTTCTGGGCTTCGCTGGAATGAACTTGATCCCAACAGTAACCCCTGACTCCATAACCATTTTTTATCATTAAAATCTTGCTGGGAAGGAGGGATTCTACACATTTCGAGAATGTGGTGGATAACGTGTCGGGTAACGATAACCATTTGCAGAATTGAGACTTAAATGTGTTGAAAATTCAGGGAAAAAAAAACAACTACAGACGATTCTGTAAAAGATGCACGTTTTTACACTAGTAAAACGTGTTGCTATCGAGTAATTTGTTGATACTGTTAAATAGGAAAACACGTTAAATATACATACCTGTAGGTATCAAAATATTTCTTGAATTTTATGCGGACATTGTATAGTAAATTTGACGATAATCATCTGTGGGAATGTTATGTTCCGCACTCTTGAACAACAATGAATAAAGATAAAAAGTCGTCCCATAATCATAACTTCTGTAGCTTTCGTGCACGTGTACATTACATGTAAAACGACAATTTCCTTTCCAATACTATCACTTTGCATGTAAAAATGTTATCTGTTCATGAATGCCATTACCAAGTTCATTGATTCCTCCAAATCCTTTCAGCCTTGTTGATATTTTGCTAAAGGAAATGTATACATGTACATGTATCTCCTTATCCTAATGTTCCATCCCCATATGCATTTTTCTATTATCACATCAACATATACGTATACTCATTCATCATGCTTATTGCAAAGACTGAATTTCAGGATTTTTTTGCTTTTATATTTCTCCCGGCAGCTTTGCTACATATGAAAAATGTCAATATGATTAATCGCCGTTTTTTAATCAAGGGATAGATGTAATATATTGTGCAAACTGGGCTTAATAATTAATTGCCCTGCACTTAGGTATAAAATATTGAGTGATGCCATTTCTTTCAAATTGGTTGGAGCAGAAACGGAAGTCCTTTCATTAAATCCTCTTGAGCAAGGATTTTAAATGATTAAAAAATGGTTGTATGTTGGGAGAACGCTTTGCTTTATGGGTAGTTGATGTACATGTATATACATGTACGATGATCAGTCATGGGATCAGAATTCCATTGCGTATTGTATTGAGTATATTCATGCTGAAAAAGTGAAGCTTTTGTTTCCCTGATCAATATTCTAATCACCTTTTTTAGCCAAGCATTATCTGACTTGCACACAATCGATAATGTTTACCTTTAATTTTGAATATGCAAGCAAAACTGTGAAATTAATATCCATTTTGTTATTTTTTAGGTACTTGTCGAAATCTTCACCAACACCTCGTCAAAAATGACTGCCACCTAATTCATGATGAGGTCACACAAGCACTCCAAGCAGCGTTTGATCACCAAAAAGGGTTTCCTTAGAATACGTATTGCTGGACAAGAACCAACGGCAGGTGATGGATGGTCAAGTAAACCCATAAATTCAGCACCTGAGCATTGCAGTGAAATG
Organism: Xestoiulus laeticollis; assembly: GCA_034698905.1. Classification (NCBI taxonomy): domain Eukaryota; kingdom Metazoa; phylum Arthropoda; class Diplopoda; order Julida; family Julidae; genus Xestoiulus; species Xestoiulus laeticollis. The sequence goes on from JAQGCC010000777.1 coordinate 18,031, forward strand.
GGAGGTAATTTGAAGGTGATTAGCAGATGTGACGATGAAGGTCTTAGTGGGAAGACTTTGCATCTTGCAGAATCTTCATCCAAATTGTGTCCACTCGCCCAAGACGAGATAGCCATCAGTGATGCTGCCGAGGTCAGTACTACCACCGGACATCACAACTTCCTTCCAGAACAAAAGAACCTTTGTATAGCTAGGCATAGTTCAGAAGAGACGATCTCAAAAACTACTGACTTTGCATATGCATCAACATACAGTGTGGAGAAAAAGGATTTTATTACGAGTCTCGAAGAGCTAAGTCTAGAAACCAATGCAAATGTGTCAAAAAACGGTGGGGATTATGAGAGTGATGAGTCGACAACGGTTTCTTTATCCACCCTTTCCGGTACTTGTTCTCTGATACAATCGTCTTCTGCTAAGGCTGAATCCAGTGAACTTCGAACTGTTTCTTCGGTAGCCTTCGTGCCTGATTCGTGGACAACGAACAAAGTGGACAGTTTCCGGCAAGAAAAGGCTCAAATCAAATATGAAGACATAAGTCACCATTCAAAAGTAAGCGTTTTTATGTTCCTCATGACACTACTATATGCTTTCTTCGCTGTTCACCAAACAATGGAGTCTTTCTTACGTGTCACATGATGGCTGACATCTCCTAACATATATATAGCTGTGGTTTCGAGTCACATCTTACATCATATGACTGGAAACCACAGCAGCTTTGAGATGCCTGTATCTGTCATGTTTCCCGTTTTTTACACTGAAACCTTTGATGGTAAAAAAGGGGAAAATCTACAAGCTTGCAAGTTCGGTCTTTCGATATTATGTTTTGTGTGGTTCCTCAGCTAGGTTTAGCACACGAAAATGCTGCGATAGCGTATTTGATATCGAAAAGCGAGTGAAAGTGCCTTTTAATGGACTTTGATGATACAGCATGGAACATGTCAGTGAACCTGCTCTAGGGGTCTTGACTCAGACTCTGTATAATCTGGATAAATTGAAAAGAGCTTTTATATACTGATGCAGATATGATTGATATTTTTTTTTGTTTTCCCTCGGTTAAGATCGTGTTTTTCATGCAACATAAATTTTCAAGGTGTGTCTGGAAAATAAAAGGGCGTATTTGGACAATCAATAGTCCCAATTAATTAGACCATGCCGGTACTACTCTTTTGTTCCCACCGTCTATGAAAATTGGATTTACGAGCTCGTTGTTTCATTCGCAGGAAGCAGTTACAATCTGTCATAAGTGGAACATGCAACCAGACTTCCGAAATGGTTTCCTCCTGTGGGGCTAAACCAGATTATCCCCCAAAAAAGCTAATGCTCTTTCTGTGTTTTATGAATGATACAATCTCGTGTGCCTTTGGGTACCATAGATCCTCTGTCTGCTATACAGGTCTAAAATTTATAGTAAATCCTTTAATTACTGCATGGGTTATAAATATGTTATCCCTGACATTGATTCTTGCATTAATACTCGAGACTTGTTACTTGTCAAGCAAAATATCCTTCATGTTAATATGCTAATTATTCACGTGGTATGACGCCATTTTGAGATAGCCTCCTGACGTCTGTTCCATACTTTATACATTGTACTGAGGTGATGACTTTGTAGTAATTTTTCTTACACATGCTGTTAGATATTCTCCTCGATATATTTATCTTAAGTTTTTTACTTCTGAAAATATGCCTTGTCTTGTTTGAAGACAATTATAAAAGTTTTTGGCAAAAATGTAGAAAGTGCAATACTCAATATATGATGTCCACATTTATTTTGGTTTTAGAAGAGTGTTTATTGCCTGAAGGTGCGGTATGCTTATCTTGTACATCGTTGGAATTTAATGAACGCTTTATCACTTTAGTAAAACATAATTAGTCACGTTTTTGGTTTAATTACACCCAATTCTTCCGATTTAGTTTTATGATTTTCCGAAATTGCCAGTAGCACATCTCGAGTATTCCTTCATTTTTTTAAAGCAGAATTAGAAGATGTAGAGTAGGGCTTTCCGATATTTTTTTTTTTTGGTATTTGGCCCACATTTAATAGCTTATAAAAAAAGCAAACTTGTAAAAGCATCAAACGTCTACCGAATGCAACCAATTTCTGATCGATTCTTCAGCATGCATCTTGTCTGTTGTAGGACATGAGGCCAATGACTGTAGAGGGCCTTTAGTAAAAAAAAATATGACCAGGGTGAGTCCTAGAACGTGTACTCCAGAAATTGATTCCAAACCGTGGGTCCATTGTCGTACGTTTTGTAAAACAATACAATCTATTGTGTCCTTTGGAGTGCTAGGTTCTCAAGGCAGGATGCAAACATATGCCTACAGATGGCGTTATAGATTAGCGTGCGAATACGAGTCCAATGACGTCATTATCAGCTTTTATGTCACGTTATCGATCCAATTTCGTTTTTCGCCAAGAATTTAACCCCTGCTAGAAGCTTAACCTTCGTTTTGCAGAAATTGTAGGGGTGCCACTTGAGATTAGGTCTATATGAGCTGTAATCAATTATTAAAACTCATATGCTTAAGTGATTTACTCCCAAAGAGTTGCTTGGGGTGACTTGGGTACCCCAAAGTGGACTTTTTTTATTCAGAGAGGGGTAATAATTGAACCAAGTTTTTTAACAACTGCACGAAATATGCTTGTTTTTTCTAGAGTTTTTTTGAACGTTTTCTTGCTGGAAATTGTAGCGTTTAACATAATGTGATAAAATATGAATTGATTTATGAGGTTAAAAACAGCCTCCCAACTCAGTTCACCATTTATTTTTATAATTAAACGTGGTATGGCTGTCACAACAAGTGTTTTTGCCATCTAAAATATACCCATTCGAATATCAAACAATATTTTGGCCATGCTTTTGCTGCTCTGTCTTCACATATTACAAATCATCGGCAAAAAAGTGTTGTTATTGATGGCTTCTGTAATTATTAAAAATTGCTATGACTAATTGCATCGAAGCCATGGTGGTCTTCAGAGATTGATCAGTAGTAGGCCAACTGCATGCTTTGAATTTGTGAAAAGATCTGAGCGTATGAACTGCGCTACGCCTCTGGTTGTAAACTGGAAAATCAATCATCACAGATTAAAAATGTGAGGTTTGATTATGCTGCGTAGCTAATTACAAGAATATTAGCTGAAAAAGAAAGTCAATACATCAAAAACAAGCGATTGGATTTGGTCAATTAGTATTTCGTCAAGATGCTAGAAAGAATAAATAATGTGGTTTTTTTTCTGTATTATTAATACTGATGCCCTTTTGTGTTGGGTGGACAAAATTCACTTCACACCTTGCAGTATTTACAACAGTTTTCAAAAAAACAAAAACAAAAACAACCAGAAAAATAACAAGTTTTTTGGCTATTATGAAATTCATTTTTTCCAGAAGGGCAAAAACTGGTAGCAGAAAACAATAAAACGTAGACAAATTAAACTAATAAAAATCAAGTCCAGAAATATGCAAAAACAATTTTTTATACCTGTCTATAAATTAGCAACATTAGCCTATAATTCAATCCAGCTACAATTATATCAACATGGATTAGACCTATCAATATTCCGACAAATGTTGTTTCGAGAACCTATAATAATTTCATTTACATGTAATACATATTCGTAATATCAATATTTGGTGCGTGTGCAAGACGTTGACTTATGCAAGGATGGGAAAAAAAAGCCTTGATAACATCGTTTATAGATGGCCCCCAAGCGAATGGTCATTTATGAGCGACATGTAAAGACATACCGATATTTCATTAGAAACGACTGTTAATGTTTCTCATTTTTTGTGTTCCAATTAGCTGCTTTATTGCTGATTCTTTCAAAATTACATAGTTTTTTTGACGAATCTTTAGGAATTTCCTGCAATAAAATGGTAGGTTGTAAGTAATTTGTAAGGGAAAATGCCGCAAAGGAGATGTAATTGGTGATGGAGTTAGAACCATGGGCTAATTGAATGAAATTTACGAGTGTTTCGTGTCATTTACACGTCGATAATCATTAGGAGTTTATTGCTTTCGATTGCCCTATTCCACTCATTGATAAGATGGACACAAATAGACTGCATCTCACACGTAGTCCAATTGCCTAGATTCCTCTCATTCCAATTGTATCGATTTAATTAAAACAGGATTGTCATTTGGCCATTTGTCCATTTTTACCCATTTCCAATATGGCCGTCATATGATTGCTGTTCAAAATTCGGCCTGTGTGGACCACTTCCTGTTGATTAGAAAAAAAAATGTTCACACCTCTGTTCTTCCTTCTTCTGCTTCTATTAATATTTCCCCCCAGTATGTTGTTAACCCCATCTTCATAAATATTATATGGTCACATTAATTGTGAAACCCATCAAATTTGATACTTCTTTCCTCGGTAATATTTCAGCGTAAGGTTTTTATGCGAATAAATTTTGGGAATTAGGTATATAGAATTGTAGGCAAGCTTTAATTTGGTGAGACTGATGTCTAGCCAACCGTATTGTGTTTCACACGAACTTGTCTGCTACCTGCAAGTTACGAACAATAGCCTATTCGCTTGGATATCTAATTATACCGTACGAATTTAATCAACAATAAATCCATAAACTATTTTTTTACCTATACAATATACGTAGCAACGAAGGGATTTTTTTTATTAAGGCAAAAATTGCGAGTCTATTCCAACAAATCCAACAAAACAGAAGGTAATTACTTTCAAAATTCTATATGAAATATCGAATATGTTTAGTCCTTGTTTGGTTTCACCCTAGTGGAAATTATTTGTTCGAAAAGATTCTCTATAAAACATTTTAAAATATAACTCGTGCTGAAGACGGTATAGTTTCTTGTATGTTTCCTCTTCAACATCAACGTAAAATATAGAAAAGAATGCACCATTTAAAGTCGCAAATGGGAATTGAATCGTCTTAGATCCCAACTGCTTTAAAGGCACTAAAATAAATGTAGTGAGAACATTTCTAAAGCTCTACCAGATGTACATTAAAAAAAGAAGCTTATTTTCCACTTTGTCCCCAAAATGAAGTAAATAAAGCAATACTAAGGAAATACTTAGGAAATTCAGTTATGTTTTCAGCATGACTAACAGCTTCAGATAACATTGTCCAATCAATAGCCTGCTTGGTTCTAATAACAACAATTCTGTCCATGGTACAGAGTAGGATCAGTGTTATTGTTCCTGAAATCACCAGTCGTAGGTTATTACATCAGGCGCACTTGGTAGTGATATAATGTCTGTTGCAAAGGTAAAATACCATTTTCTTCCTAACCCCATCATTGAGTGCAGTTGTTATTGATTTTTTTTTCCGAATATCTTGCATGGACATATATCATTTTCTGCATAAATTCGTGTGAGCCAACCCAGACTGCGTCGCAGTGTGGGATGGATATGTCTGCCGTTCCCTATAAAACCATGATCAACCCAAATGCACTTGAATTACATTTCAGTCTAGGTGTAGACCCGATGGCACCAGGATTTATCTTCTTTTTTGACATGTGGACGTATCTCACGTTTATCCCTATATATTAATTATTGAGAGGAGAGATATACGAGACAGCTATTACACAAAATGGGAGACGCCAAGAAATTGATGGAAATCATCACTACATGTCCTTAAAAAGGCGAACTTTTATTGCAAATATCGATTATGTGGGAGAGAAAAGAGGTTTATGGAACATAGTACTTTGATTGCAACTTGAATGAATGAAAATGGATGGCGCCTATACCTGTGGATGAATTATAGGAAGGATGGTCCAAATAAAAACAAATGTGCTGATTATATAGCCAAATAGCTACAGAGACGCATAATTTGTACAGATATACATATTTGACAATACACAATACATTCTACACATATGTGCTGAATAAGAGTCGTATTGAAAATGTACAAATATCAAGGTGTTGTCTAGTAAAATTTTCAATCAAGTTATCAATGGCACGTACACTGTGCATATACATTGATTTCTAGCTAAAATTGACCAAGTTTGTCATTTGTAATAAAATGTACATTTTTCTTGTGTGAATTTGGTTAATATGAATATTAACACCTAGTTCTATAACCACAGCATGTGTTAAACGCATTCGCACAGAAGCAATGACCCTTTTTTTGCTGCCATGGTGTTGTAGAAAATTACCAAAAAAATGCATGCCATGCACAGACGAGTAATTTTCTGGGTGATTTAATATTTCAGGGCATTTTTTTACATATTTTAAATTTGTTAAGGAATATGAATTCAGATTACTGGCTTTCGCGTATAAGAAACAATTTTAATTAAAATTGTATAATTTTTTTGAGGGAACATTTAGAAAATCACTCAAAATTCCTGAAAGAAAGTCTTGAATCCGCTTCCTACATGTCTCATGTCACATATGCTCAATAATTTTCCTTCATTTTTATGATATACACCATTTTTTCTGTATTTTTTAAAAAAATATTTTAGTGTTTTTCTTAAGTGATTTGCTGATTGTAAAATTAATTTCCATAAACAGGAAGTGACATAGCATTGTCATTCATATGGTGAAAAAAAATACAGATTGCATGTTGTCAGGTTTGAGGTCTATGCAAATTTCGAAAAGTCTTTAGTGGTTATGTGCAAACAAGGTTATAATAATAATGTTTTCTTTGAATTGACGAGAAAATGATTGCCATGATGCAGACATTCAATTGTCTTTGACACACGTACCTTCAATTTGGGGATCATTGCTTCGATTTTTTCATACTTTAAAAGGACATATTTGCCATCCGTTGCCCTAAACGTAGCTCATTTCAATCTACTTTAAAAATCAAGTTTATCTAAGTACATTTCTTAACAAATGTAGTCGAAATATGTACATGACAGAAATTAAGTTCGTCCTATTGCCCGAGGGCCTATTAAAATATTCTTCCACGGCATATAAAAAGGATTATTATATGGGGCATTATTAAAAACAATATATATCCTATTATGTGGGTCAGTGATAAATCGATTGTGTCTCGTATACAGGGCAATGAGTTCAAATAGACTGATGTGATTTATTAATTTTAATAGGCGCTGTACATCGATAAATTTAATAGTGTTGTAGTAATAGCTGTAATGCATCTCATTTGGCAAGTACTTCCGGATGAGCTCTCTCCCATTGTACTTTCTGATACTGTATACCTAAAATGATCGTGCTTTGAGGATTAGTGAAACTCAAGTCTTCCCAATCCTTATCAATTTTATATGCAACCTTAAAATGAAATATTATTGTGGTTCATCTAGTAATAAAAAAATCGTGTTTAGTGCAAATAAACATTCTATGATATTTTGCCTTTTTTATTGTTGAGAAACCAATTACTTCTCATCAAATTGAAACATAAAATACACGTAATTAATAGCCGGATTTGACCTGAAGTTTAAAGTAATTACTTTTTATAATATATGCAATGCATTATCATTGATTTATTTGGTAATGTACACATGTACTTAAGTTTATGAACATGCTCAATAGGAGCAGTTTTCAATACGAATATGCCTCCATTTTTAATCGGTATACGTATTTTCCCATTACGTAAGGTGTCTTATGATCAGTCTAGCCTTCGTACTGTCAGTGGCCTCATAAACTCATGCATCGTAATACTGCATATTGATTAATAAATGTTGAAATTATGGCGAGACATATCCTTCTGGAAAACGGATGGATATTAGGCGCCAGAGGACCACACCTGGCCATGAGAGGAAATTTGATTTCCTCTTATATAAATGAGGTTTTTGATTGAGAGGATACAGTTTAATTGATCGTTTGATAGTTCCCATCTGACACCTTTAATTCTAGGCTTTTCCCACATTTCCTTCATTGCTCCGCTTTAAAAAACTGTTTTGAAATCGTGTTTTTTTTACTTGGAAATTGTCGCAAAATTACAGCCTAATAACACCTTGTACTTTAATTAGGTGATATTTTTACGAAAACCTATATTTTCTGAACTTCGTGTAAGGTTCAGCAAAGTTATAAAAAAACTATACTAATCTTTGCTAATATTGAAGTTATTTTAAACGTTAGAGATTGCCACCTTGATCCGGCATAGGTAGGCTAAATGCTTCAGGTGGTTTAGCTACCCTTGAAACTCTGTCAGTTACCAGTAATTAAGGTTGCAATTTTGTTAAAAACCATCAAAATATTGACCATTACTAATGTAAATTCCGGTACTACTGAATGATAGAAGTCAAAGGATGTATTGAAGAGTATAAATGCATTTCTGTATAAACTTATAGTAGCCTATACACGAGTATTAATATATAGCTATAATGATGTCAATATTTATGATCATAGTATTCATCAATGTTAAGTAACCACGATGAATTACTGATATTAATAAATCCAATGTGGTTTTTATCTTGTGTAAACTTAAAGGCATAATGTATATGGTAATTTCATGAGATGAAGCTTCGGTTCCAGTATTTCTTGAATGACAAGTAGATCATACGTTTAACAAATAGCTCTGGCAGTCATGTTGCATTGAATATATTAAACTGGTTAATTATACATTGCTCATAATAATGTGTTTGAAAGAGCTGATACTATTATTATCCTGTCAAAAATCTGTTTATGCTTTCTGTAACAATGAATATGTAATTCAACTATTGCAATGCCAAAGAGTTTTTGCTCCTGTTATAGCTCTTTTAATTTTATACTTCATTACGTTGAATTGTAATGACATACACATTCTTGATATTTGCATTTGTTTAAATTGTGTTACATTTTTGCAACATATATTATATTTTATAAAATTAGGCTATCCTAAAAAATCCTTTTATCTAAACGTTTGGCCACGTTAAATGTAATTTATCTTAATTTAATACTAACTAATTCTTTTTTGTAAGCTGATTTTGTACTGCATGAATATACAGGTAAAAACTTACGGTCGTTTGAATTAGCAGATATGCTCATTTAATAACACAATGGAAATGACAATGAACTGGAATGTATTTTCTAGAAGTAATTGCATGCAGAATTTGTCATGGGGCCAATTCACACACAATGGTATTGTTTTCAGTATGGATAATCCTAATATGAAATATGGTTTTCAATTGTTAACAGTCACTATTGAAAATGATCAAACCAGTACAAAGTTAGACCATACATTTCTCGAATTATGTAAAGGTCAACACTATACGGTTGGACAAGTAACATTGTAATAAATAAAAAATTTGTCCTTTGATCAAATCGTTAGTTCATGAAAATTGTTAGCTTATCACACATTAGAAAGAATTATGTTTAATGAATTAGCTATAGCTGCACCCAGGTATTTTGAATCGTTACCATGGTGCTATTCCCAATTAAACCTCCTGTGACATCAAATTTTGCTTTTTATAGTAGGTCACACTGCCATTGCATAAGTCGCAGCACCAAATTGCAAGTATTTGTTTACCTACCCTTTGAAACAATGCACTCCGGGAAGGTATACACACATATTTGTAGTTGGCCCACAATTAAGGAAAGTTCAGTAGTTTTTGGTCGTTATGGTGCTAAGCATAAAATGCCAAATAATGAAAACAGATCACGTACATGTAAATTTACGAATGCAATGAACATGTACGGTTACAGGCAATGCAATATGACGAATAAAACATAAATCGCGTGGGAAAAAAATAATAAGCAAAAAACCGAAATCTCATAAGCCGAAAATCTCTTTTGTCGGCTCAATTAACATAGACTTAAGTGAAGTATTTACTCTTTGTTAAAAAGGGTTCAGGTGATGTATCGAAAGACCTACAATCATATAGCCTCAATATATATCGAAATGGATGTAACTGACATCAATCGTGGCAGGAATAATTACTAGACAAATTACAACTGATGCCATTTTATGGGAGGTCTAATGATGCCATTTAATTAAAGTCCTATACTTTCAGAAATAATTTGAATGTGTGAATGTTATACTATAGTCAAAGTAATAGTGACAACTTAAAACATGGTCAATTGGTGTCGCCTTAAAGCATCAGTTTTTTGAACCTGTATTTCAAGCCAGTTTTTAACTGGCGTGGCCTCTGGAACATAGCCTGTGTGCTAACACGAATTCTACGTAGTTTGATTGCTTTATGGTTTTCACCTTTTTTACGTTTTTTTTTCTTCTGTTTATTCGAATAATTGACCATAACCGAAAAATCGTTTCACTTGACCCAAAGACCTGCATGTGTTGACCATTTCATTTACTGCTTTGAGCGTCGCATGCAAAGACAAAAACTTTGTTTTAAAATGGCCTTTTAGCATTAGACACGTAATCATATATATGAATATACCCTTACTTATTTTGCATGGTTTACAATATCAGTTTATATACATTGGCAATATCACGTATAATTCAATTGATGTTCATGTGTATGTTCATCTCAAGGATAACTATTGACTATATTTCTTAGGGAAAAGTAAATGAAAAATGAATTTCAACTTAGATTATTTCACTGGCACCGTATATGTCATGAATGAGCATCACTTTGTTATCCAATGTCTTTACATCTAAATGCATAAATGTAGCCTATGACGTTTTGACCTTACAGGTGAACTCATATCTATCTTTTATCACGTTCACTTGTTTATTTATTCAATTTGGCCTTAAGAATTACTTTTTCTGTTAGCTATGCTTTCTTTTGTAATATAGACACGCCTTGTGTAGCAGGGGGCAACCATGGATGAACATGTATCTTTTTGACAAATTCATATTCGTTTCATATTTCCGAATAAATCTTATCCGTGGAGTGGTTTAGGAAATATAGAATTACCTGGGATTTATTTTGCATCTAATTGAAGCACGTTTACTTCGGATAAGGGAACAATATAGAGGAGTGTTGAGGCCATTTTGGTTTAAAAGTCATGGCACTTCGTGACTGTGGTCCATCTAGGGCACACATATAAGAGGATCATGTGGCACTTTGTATCCGAATATTATCATAAATTATACTTCCATATGCTGCAAGGAGATGCCGTAACCCAAAAAATAATTCGTCTTTTTCTTTGGACATTATTTATAGGCCTGCCATCAGATATGTTTCCATGTAAATGTAGGGTGTCAGAGTTCATGTTTTTGTTTCACCTATAAGCATTCTTTTTGAGATTATCCGAAGATTTATGGCACATTATTCAGACAGTTGAATTGTGGTTTGTTGAGTAAGGGCAAGACCCTAAAAGCTCTTTATCAATTTTCTGTTATTTTGAATTAACTATGCACTTCTCTCCATAACTTCAACTGACCATTAAAGATGAACTTTGCAAGTTTTTCTGCCTTGCATTAATTGTTTTTCGAGAATTTTTTTCTCGTTACCTGTTCAAATATTTCTTTGAAAAAGTTTGATAAACCTTACAAGATTCAGCTTGTCTATAGTCGATGCATTTTCTAATCATGAAACGATAACTAGTAAATAATCTTAGGGCATTTTTCAAACAGATTGTTGAAGTACCCAAGCCTACTTGCAACACCTGTTTACTGGACATTTAAAGAAGTATGCAAGGTACATTGACCTGATTGGAATAAGTCCCTGCAGGGATATTGCACGAGGTTTAAGTTAAAAAATTCTTCCCAAGGTTGTTTTCCTATCAATGTTGTTTTATAGGAAGAAGGAGGATCCGCTTTTTAAACAAAAACAGATTAAACTGAAGTTTTTGTGGCATTTTTTCCCCCCTGAATTTTCACAGTTTTGTCTCCACGCCTTTAATCGCTCTTGCACATGGCTCCAGCAGAGAATCAGACATGTTGTAATAGACAACTTCATCCAATAGCATATCTGACAGGTATCGACCCCCACTACAATAAAGTTTGCACATTTCTGCAGTTATGGCAGGATGTATTTTTCAAAATTCAATTTATCACCCCCATAATTAAACCATGAGTTAATAAGACGTGGGGCTTCTGAATTCAGGCAAAACCTGTCCGATTTCTGTTGTTATCAAGTTCAAACATTTGTTTTGGCCTGATTTCTGTCAGTTTTTTTCCCAGGTGATGGGCAATCGAGCGAATAATTAAAACTTTACGATCCTATAATCTGCTATTTTTGATGATTTTCAACTCTTGATAGCTCCGAAACCTCCCTCTATTTGACCAAATAATTTTTGGTTTTTCAGTAAATTACGACAGAACACAAGGCGATTAATGCCGCCTCCAATTTATCCAAAGAATTCTAGGTCACCGATCAAGCAAATCTCAGGTCAAGTTTAAAACAAGGTCTCCTCCCCAATATCTCTATCAATAAATAAGGCTAAATTCAATATTTGTCTACCTCTGGCTGTGTTACACATTTCTTAATTTATATTTACTCGTTATCGTTAACATAATATTGTAGGCTGTGACTATGTAATGCATTATATTGCGT
>JAQGCC010000778.1:0-30351 GCA_034698905.1 Xestoiulus laeticollis
AGACTACAGAAAGCTTGATCCACATCAAGTGGAGCAGACAACTTGATTGGATTCGCGCAACTCGATCAAGACTTGATCAGTGCATTTGATTTGGTCGGTGTGAACAGGGTGTTCCAAGCGTTCTGATTCAGTGTTCAAAGTCAACATTTCGATATGAAGCCTTCTTAGCTACTGATTTATCAGGCGCGGGTTACTATCAAAGCAAAATATACAAAAATGAATGGCTGGATTCTATAAACCAGAATGCACACAAAAATGGCGCAACAAATTTTCTCAAATGAAGGGTGTTTTGGATAAGATAATCTGCTATATGAGGTGGATCAATTCTAATATTTACAATTAGTAATATGGAAGGCAAACTTTCAATCCTTCCCAACCATCCCATCTTAAGATCTTTCATGAATCAAAAGAATGAAAAACAATGTTTATAGAACAGTAGGTTACATTTCCTCAATAAACCAATATCAAAATAGTGGAAAATTAAATTTCCTAAAACAGGTCTTAAAATAAATAAATCTACAAATAACTCGATCGTGATAAAAATTATAGACTGTAAGGGCCATTATTTTCATGCTGGATATATAGCTCTTCAACAAGTATGAATTTCCTTGCAAATGGTGCCATTTTCTTCAGTTGTTTTGTTAATGTTAATATTTCGTAATAAACACTTCTTACAAATTCTCAATTAAATGCATCTCATTTAATTTAAACAGGTGTTTAAACCAGGCTGGAGCATTACCATATTACATAAAGCTTAAATACTAAAACACTCCAATAAAGTCAATACCTACCCAAAGTATTGACTTGCTATATAGGTTATGAAAAATTTACATAACATAAAAATGATGTTCAAAATCACAAAAAAAACATTTGTAAAATTGACTATCATCAAAAATATAATTTTACAGTAACCAATCAGTTAAAACACCACTTAGTGCTGGTTCGTGGTGCCCCCTATTGGCGTTTACCCTCATCTACTCTGAAAGAGGGGTATTACATCACCAAAAAAGGGAGGTCTTATAAAGTGCTCGAAAACAATGAAAATTAACCGACAAAAATCCACGCCAATCATCATCAAAACCCACCATCTGTTAATTTACACAAACGTTATTAAACCACATTAAATTAATTTACACGGGAAAGTCGTTAGCCGACCAAAACTCTCTTCACAGTTATTACATTTATTCGGAGATTAAACCAGGAGTTAATGAGCTAAAAAAAAAAGCTGGAAAATTCTACCGAAAGACCAATTCCTGACTAAATTTAACCCAAAGAAGGATGTAATAACACAACATCCCAGCTTACAAATCACCGATTAAGAACTCATGTGGTGCAACAAATCGGCTAATGTCTAATCAAATGTTAATGATGCATTAAGCTTAATTCCCAAATCACCGTTAACCCCTTAATGGAGCGTACATCGCATAAGGAATGTATATGACTGCATTTGCTATTTTAACTTCGTTATCTTATACTGCAATGGTTTTCTTCCACCATGATGTAAAAAGACCATATTTGTCATAACATAAATTCATATTACAACTCTTCTCCATTAACATACAATACATGGGTTCACCCAGTACATGTGCCTTATTACACCAGCAATTAGTTTTTTTAGCCATAGGCTTACAAGTATAGGGATCTGTAAACCCCACTGTACCATATAAGCCCATTGTCATAATAACTTAGTTTAGTTTAAGTTATTTAGGTGTTCGTTTTTTTTTTATGTGCGCATTTTTCCTAGAACCGTAGGGGATCAACCCCTGTGCCTACGTCATCCAAGTTAGGCTTATGTTGGGTCGTATTAAGGTTGTTAGGATTGATCATATTCCAGTTGTTAACTTTGGTCGAATTAAGGTTAGTGCGGTTATATTAAACCAGATTGAAGTCAGATCACGTCTTACCAGATTAAAAGTGTGGTAAGGGTACACCATAGTTAAATGAAAGCTATTGTAAACAAATTAAAAATTTGAAAAACCTTCCCGGTGTAATACATGTACATGTAAATTCTCTACCTTAAAACATGGGGTGGAAGAAGTGTGTGGTTAGTTACACGATCAACATGTGAGTTTAGTCAATGGAAAATTTCCAAAATAATCCATGTGGTAATGAGTTAAATTACGAAATCATGATGCAAGCGACCCTGATCTAACGATAACGTAAACACCCATTTGAAAGAGAGGTCAGTAAACTGTGTAAAAGTGCCCTGAAAATGGCTGCCAAAGACGGCACCGGAATTCCCCCTCTGACGCCGGGGCAACCTTGGTTTGAAAACTGGGAAATGGCAGCATTATCGTAAACATGCAAAAATAAACTAAAAATAAAAAAATCTAAAACAAAGAATGGACAATGCCGTTTTTCAATCATCCAATGGCTAATGGCCAAAACTTGCCGGTTAAACCGAATCCAACATGGACTTAATACATGTACATGTACGTAGAGTGCATGTCTAGCAATAGCCAAGCCAAATCCCAATTCCGGTCTTAACCGGCATCACAAAAAAATCCCTTTTTTTCTCAGTAAATATCACAACTTTTAAATTTCGCAATTCCCATTTTTTTTTTTAGAAAACAACATGGACGTTACATAACAGGGGGTCCAGCTAAATACCGTGGCAAAAGCACCAATTTCAGGCCTCAACCGGCATCACATAAAAATTTCCCTGATTTTCATTTTTTTAAAACCGGGTGTTTTTTTTTTCCCGAAAATATCACAATTTTTAAATATAATTTTAAAATTGTGTAACTTCCCATTTTTAGCGAAACCAACATGGACGTTACATAAGAGCGGTCCAGCACTCCACCTACATGTATATAGGAACTGCGTAGCAAAACCCTCAAAAATTCCGGATTAAACCGGTCCTACAAAAAAAAATCTTATTTTCCTGGTATATTTTTTAAAACTATTATACCAATTATTATAATATATAATCCCAATTATTATACATTAATATATAAATCCCAATAATTATAATATTCCAACTTTTGAATCTTAATTACTATAAATTTCGTTATTTTAGGCGTCAACACCATGAGACGTATGCAGAAACACCCCAGCTTTATATATTACCCCCATAAAAATTTCAAGCAGCCTAAATCGGTAATACGAAAAAATAAAAATTCTATAATTTCCTAGTAATTCGTCTACCCCAATACACGCCACATCACCAACTTTTCAATAAACTTTAAAATATAAAATTTCGCTAAATTGTTTAAAATTGCCCAGAATTCACCCCACGAAATAGTTCCACGTTAGATCCTCCCAAACACTATATTCCTCCTCCCCATTCCGCAAAAAAAAAATGGCCAAATCCCATTCCATAAGTATATGCAAAGGTCCCATGCCCCAAGGCAAATAGGTCCCAAAGAGTTACCTGTGTCCAGCGCCGTTGCTCAAGCGTAGTTTGAGACCCATGGTCCGCCTCCGCCGCCTTGACCGCCACGAGGCGGTACATCCGCGCGGTGGCATCTCAGCAGGACAGGCACAAGTCGCCCCATTCGAAATCCTTATTTTGAAAATATAATTTCCTTTTTTTTTTTATATAAGCGTGACAAATAAATCCATCTCCGCGGTATCCATCGTATTTTCTTTTTCCACAGTATGACCGCGGGTAAAACACTTCACCTCCCTTCCCATTCACATGTCCCAACTGTTGTTACATATAAAATCCTTCCTTCCTTCTCCGCACTACTCATGCACTTCTTCTTTCACAGGAGCTCCTCAACCGCCACCGCCTGGATCCCTTCTGAGTCCTTCGCAGATTCGCAGGTGAGATCCTCTGGGTTTAGGAAGAAGGGAGGGGAGGGATGACGGTCAGTCGATTGCGCAAATGCGGGGGTAGAGCGCCACGCATGCAGGAAAAGGAGGGGTAGGGGAAGGAAGTTGCAACTTCTCCCCCTTCGGCCTTAATGATTCAATCTATTTAGGATAGGAATTACTGCATGCTTCTCAACCGTACCATATATATATACACATATATACGAGAGACCCTTTTTTTTGCCATCATTCCGATTAATTAATGAGTTTGTTATTAGCGGAACTCGGTTTTTTTTTATCCTGTCCGTACCGCGAGGTGGAGGGTGACTCAGAAATCCAGAGTTCTGGGTAATGGGGGAGGTATCCAGAGTGAAAGTTTGGTCGAAAACCGCCATCTTGACGAACCATGCGTGCGTGCACTAAGGACACATCCGGCTATTCGACAAACAAGGTTCCAGGAAAAAATGCACATGAAAAAAACAGCCACAAAAACGCGATTGGGGGAGGGTTCTAGGTCATTTCTGCATAGGACGTTTCCTTGTGCATGTATTTGGCTTACCCTAACAAGCATAACCTAACCTAAGCTAACCATCTTGATAAACCATGTTATAATGCACTCGGGACACATCCGGCTATAGTCAACAAATAAGGCCCTACTGTAGAAAAAATGAAAATTAGGCAAATCAGGGACAAAAAAAAAACACAAAAACGCGATGGGGGAGGGTTCTTGGCCATTTCTGCATAAGAAGCTACCTCGCATTTTTAACTTAACCAAGCCTAAACTGACCTAACCATCTTGACGAACCATGTTTGAATACACTCAGGACACATGCAGCTAGTCGACAAACAAGGCTTTAGAAAAAACAACCACAAAAATAATTGGGGAGGGTTCTAGGTCATGTCTGAATAGAAGGTTTCCTTATATTTTGCTCTAACCAAGCCTAACCGGACCTAATCCAACCAAACCTAACCATTTAAAGAACCAAGTTTGAATATACACGGGGCACATCCGGCTATTCACCAAACAAGGTCCTAGAAAAAATCCACATAAAAAAAATCCCATTTTTCATGTTCTATAGGACATTACCGCACAGGACGTTTCCTCACATTTTGCTTAATCTAACAATTAAGCCTAACTAACCTAATCCAAGATAACATAACCATCTTGATGAACCATGTTTGGTTGTATGCTCGGGACACATCCGGTTATTCGCCATACAAGGTCCTAGAAAAAAATCCACAAGAAAACAAATCCACTTCTGATTGGGGGTGGGTTTTAGGACAATTTTGCATAAGACGTCACCTTACAATTTGCCTTATAACAAGACATAACCTAAACTAATTCAAATTGCCGAAAATATACATGTACATTATATGTCTATAATCTGCAGTGTGCGGAAACGTCCAATTTGAAAATGTGCACTAGGGGCACATCCGGCTATCATCAAAACACGGTTCTTGGAAAAATGCAAATGAAAAAATCCACGCACAAGCTATTATGAGCGTGGGTTCTATGGTAGCTTCGCATACGGGCGTTTTCCCACACTTAACTAAACCTAGTCTAACTTTACCTAACAATATTATGCAATTTGTGACAAACAAACCTAGGGAAGAACAGAGATGGACAACATTGTCACCACTTGCCACATGTTGCTACTTGACCTTTCTTATTCGTGATTCTGGAAGACTAGCTGAAGCAATCATGCCAGCTCTCTATATATACAGTGTATATTATAGTCTAGACAATTTCTTCAGTAAAAATGACAGCTTATTCTAAGCAAAAAGAATTATCTTTGTATAATCAGCCATTGTAATTAAGTAGCTGCTGGCGCCCCCAATTTTCAATAGTATTTACAAGTAATTAAACCAGAATATAATAATGGAATATATTTAATTTTATAATTACTTTTCAGAATGACAGGATTTATCCTTATATATTTCGCCTAAAGTTTTGGCCTCTTAGACATCCTTTAAATCACAAATACAGAAATATTTGGCCCTAAACAACAATGGCGAGTGAGGAAATACATGTTCAGTGTATGTGCATTACATTAAAAGCCTCCATGTACAATTTATTATGGTGTTGTTTACAGTTTAAAGCATGAAAACTTTAAATTTCTAGCTAAGAATGCTAGCATTTTTATTTCATGAGTGAACAATGTAAAGAACGAGTTTAGTATGTGTTCATAATTGCAATGCTGTGAGCATGGCAGCATGCCCTTTATTACATAAGGATCCATGAGTCATAAAGAGTGCCTAAAGTGCTGCCATCTATCGAAGGCCTCAAGCAACGGTCACTCAAACTAAAGTAAGACAGCTTTTATGTCTAAGGTCAAACATAAAATGCCCCAATGAAATTTGCTGGGCGAGGAAAACCCGAGTAGTTATTCCCATAAAGCTGGGTAAATGCGAAATCATCGTCATATTAAAACCGATTTTATGATCTATTGATTGCTGATATGCGGGAACACTTTATTTCCAAACTGCCCCAAGCAGGACCACGTAAAATGAGTAAAGTGCATGGGGAAGCCAATTTATGGTTTTGCCACACAACATATTAGATCATAGATCATATTTCTTTGACACTCTGTATCCTATACAGCAACACTTGGGGAATGTTGCAAAATCACTAAAGCACTACATTTTTTTAAAAAAATATATACAGTATACATGTATACCTTTGGATTCTTCATGTTCTATGGAAACAGAATCTGACCTTTAAAATATACAGTATATCTAGTCCACCATATGTAACCAGTTACACCATAGTTAAACTGACCAATAAGGACTTAGAAGTTGTTTTTTTTCTGCATTTTTTTGGGGGTAAAAGCTTCATTATATACTTTGGCTACCTATTTCGGCGGTATACAAACGTTGCTAGTGACCGAAATTCCTTCCTAACCAAACTTATTGTTAAACAGGGTTACAGAAACCCCTACATGCCAAACATATGAAACGCAATGGGCAATTTATGACTGAGCCTTTAGTGCCTATAGTGGAGGGCTAATTGATGGGTACAGGGTGTCAAAAAACATGGATATATCGCAACTCAGTGTCTTAAGAACAACGAAGCCCCAGTCCCAAGTGATTCCCCCAAAAACCCTTAATTATGAGCGCCAGGGTTGTTGACATCGACAATCGGTGTTCTTTTTACCAAAAATTCTTGAAGCAACTTTGGCAGTCGTAAGGGCTGGTTAATAGGTTAACTGGATTTATGTGATGTCACTTAGCGAGCAATTTGCTGGTCGAAACCTACGATTCGTTTTTTTTGTTGTTGTTTTCAAAATGTTGGCCATTTTTTGCTTAAGCAGTATATACAGGTGCAGTGTGCAAAATGTTGAAATTTAGAAATTTAAAATTTAGAACTTTCGAATACTCATTTTTTCTTTGCTTTTAACTAAATCAAAATCACGTGAAAAACAGCAAAAACGATCAGTGAATATCTGTATTAAACTCAATACCGTAAGAATACAAAAATCCATTCATATGAAATTTTAAAATTTAGGCATAGTCAGTTTTAGCCACAAATTCATGCAGGTAATGCATACACAAATTAGTGTATACTTTAAGTCATTTTAAGGTTATAATAGGGATGTCTTATTAAGTAAGTTATCAATTACTCAGCTGTTCCATTAAATGTATATATGTGTTTTCATTTGGGCATTTTTATTGTCATCCCATAGGATTCTTCAAATGAGAGACTTGTAGTTCCAGCCGGAAATGATTATGTAGGCGGAAGTAAAATACGCGCATGCGCGATTCTTCAGCCAGAAATAAAATTTGGCTATAACTTCCACATTGAGCATCATGTATTTTTAAACATTGAAACATAAATATACTTATATGGCCAGCATTGAAAGTGCCCCATGTCCATAGACGGTGCTGAAAGGTAACAATGTTTAATGCCTCATCAGTAGCGTTTTAGTCACAAAAAAAAAGTAGAATAAGCTGAACGACGTCACCTCTGACCTCAACCTATCCATCTACAAAAGGTGCATCGAAAGTCGAATTTTCTACAATTTCAACTGGAGCAAGACAAGTATGGAAAAATGAAATTAAAGGGAAGATCCAATGTTGTTCACAAGACGTTTTATATTAAAGTAATCCAATAATTATGCTTCATTTCAAACTTTCAATACTGCCCAAAAAAAAAGAGAAGAAAAAAATCGATAGGACCATTGCTTTTACAAGCTTATAAAAAAAGGCTCTTCTTCCAGGCACCTGAAGAGTTACATGATGGGTGGCCTAGTAAACCAATCACATGGACGATAAAAAGGGTCAGTGTAAGATAGGGGAGAAAAGGGGGGAAAGTTGTTTTTTACAGCAAGGAAGCATTCATAGGCGGACGGGGCATAAAATTCGCCCAATGGTAAAATTGGGCATTAAAAAACGCATTGGATGAGGATGAGGCTCAAAAACGAGCCTCGAAAACCTAAAAAAAGATACAAAAAAAAAACCAAACCCAAATAAAAGAAAGTACCCTTGTGTGCAACGTAGAAAGGCTACAGAACCAAATTACAGGTCTCCATGACAACCTTTCGTATTTATTGGTGGGCCCTTGACTCTGTATATTGCACCTTCACGAAAAGGTAAAAATGAAAGCGCTAAAATTAATTTCCTATAGCAAGTAAAAATGGCGGTGGATCAAAAGGGTGGTGCTTGAAGAAATATTCAACGATACTAGTTTGTATAATAAACAAATTGGACATTTTCAATAGGATCATTAAACATTTTTTGTCCAACCTGCAGGAACAGGACCTTTTAAACATAAAACGGTCAAGTTTAATCATTTTTGAGTGACAATGGTCATGTTATCAATGAAAAAAAAAATAACAATGTTAAAGAAAATGGGAAAGCTTGTCAATATGAAGGAGTAGCCTATACATGAATATAGATTTGACGGTCTGAGTACATATATGCATACACTGTGCACATTGTGTTTTATAATATCACTGGAGACATGTTTTTTTCTTTCGCAAAATGCATATTACCAAAACGCAATACGCATTAAAAGAAAAATGTGCAATACAAATGTAGTCTCAATTGGAAGATGCTATGAATATGGAAACTAAATTACAGCTAGGGGGCGTGCATGAGGGGGAAAAAGTGAATAAACAAAACCTAAACTGCGGCAAAACTATAAAAATATATCTTTTTTTCCCCTCTACAATTTGCATTTTATGTTAGTTTTATGTAGCATTTTATGTAGGCTATGTTTAACTTTATAAAACCCAACTTAAAATTATTTACTCCACTGCATTAATATAAGCTAAGAAGATTTATAATTAACAAAAAGCATCTCCAGTCATCATCTTATGCAATCCAATATTTTTACCGAATGGCATAATATAATAACTTTAATTAAATTTCATGTCAAATTTGAAAAAAAATCCACTGTATACAACAATTTATTAAAACTTAAGCCACAAACTCCAAAAGAGTCCTGTTACGGTCATTTTAATTTATTTTTTTCTGACAAGGATATTGAAAATTAACCTTTATTTCATTATAAGCCCAATGATAGAAAAAAATATATCCTTTGCAGCCCTGAAACGAATTTCAAATGACCATTTTCTAACATTAGGTACTCTCACGGTGGGGAAACTTAGCCAGGTAAACGATAAGTTATTCCCTAGATGATGGAAGCTGGAGTGGGTGCTGTGTGTATACTGTTGTAATGGCGCTTCATCTATTAGCTTTAATGCTGTGTGGGTCAAACAGGAAATGGGCTCCTCTGATTTCAGCCTCCGTCACTACAAACTTAGCCGAATTTGGCTAAGTTTGGCTAAGTCACAGAATTTCAACCTCTGATAGTTGAAATATGGTTATTTTCAACTCACTGGTTTAAAATCCATAAGCCAAAAGCATAAAGATAATTCGATACACATGCAGGTATATGACAAGCTAAAAACCTAAAGGTACCTTATGTATATACATTATGGGATGGAAAGATCACTAACGGGTAAAGGGGCATTCTTATAAAAAATGTCAGTAAATGCATGTTGAAGATTGAATTGAAAATTGCTAATTGACACGCGAGTGGTGTACACAAGGTATACGGCACTTAGCATGTAAGGAAATTCACAAATAAACAGCACGAAATGAATACGTAACAAGTGCATGATCCGGGTTGGAAAACATGCAGCAGTTAGGGCTTTTTTAGAATTCAGAGGAGCCAACGTCAATATACAGCAATAATGTAGAGCGGAGGGACTTTTTTTTCCGTCTTATTATGCACACACGACGAATTATAGTCTCCTATTTACCATTCATTGAGTGGGAGAAACGTCGGATGGCAAAACAAGGTTCAAAAGAAAAAGAAGAAAAAAAGTGAAATGAGGGGGTGGAAGAGGCCATCTATTTAGACAGAAGCTTGCGCTGTTGTCATGGTAACCAGAGAGAAAATTTGCATCCACGTTTGATCGCAAAACGTTTTTTTTTTTTCTGCTGTTGTTTTTCATCATATCGACCGGAGCTTATCCACCCCCACCAGAGATGTTTATCCCCACTCCATCTATATAAATACACCAGTTTATTTTTATATTTTTCCCATAAAGGCCCAGCTGCATATATATACTGAAGTTCTCTTGAGTTTGGTTATAAGACTTGCTTCTTATCAAAGGTATTTTTGGTACATCAAAGACCAAAAATATCCATTATTGGTGCAATTCAATTACAACTAGAACATTCTGGATAATGGGGATACTGGATATAAAGTCCTTATATAAGATGTCAGCAAGTTTTTATAGAAAACCAATGCACAACCTTTGACTTTTGGGGGCGTGTTTGTTTAATTTAC
The DNA here is from genome assembly GCA_034698905.1 of Xestoiulus laeticollis. Classification (NCBI taxonomy): domain Eukaryota; kingdom Metazoa; phylum Arthropoda; class Diplopoda; order Julida; family Julidae; genus Xestoiulus; species Xestoiulus laeticollis. The sequence goes on from JAQGCC010000778.1 coordinate 10,556, forward strand.
ATATAGAAGCAGGTATGAAGTTTAATGTTAATTTTGGCATAGTGCAAGTCCTTCTATATACATTGTATAAGATGGATTGTTTGAATACAATTGTAATGTACAAGTTTTAACCCATTATTATTGCATTTTTTTCGAGCAATTTCATAGTTGTTGGAGTTAATATTTCAAAATGTGTATACAAATGATGTATCTTTTCTTAGTATTTGACTTGTTTATATATGTATTTGATGCATTTGTTTCAATTTGCATTATAGAAAATCACTGACATGTGGACTAATGCAAGCACTGTTTTGAATATGGTCTTTATACATTTGTGGTTCTTAAGAATGGGGCACCCTGTAGTGGAATTAACGTTATTGGATGTAAAAAGGACTATATAAGTCTTATAAACCGATTCATTAATTCCACATGATTTCTCCTTATAAGAAAACAAAGTTTTATTACTGGGCAAAAAAGTATCCTCCATCATAAGTAAACATAGGCGGTATTTATCGAGTGGCATGCTTGCAATTTTTGCAATCTTACGCATTGGTAAATCTTAAATTCAGGCCTGATTAAGTACAGTTTGATGGCAATTACAGAGCAGAGAAAATGAATTGCTTTCATGCACCAGCTCATTAGATTCCACCAGTTTAATTTGAGTATAAAAAAGATGGCAATTTGAAAAGGTTATAAAAGATGCTTGCATGCACATGTTGAAATTTGGTCTTGAAACCTAGACCACAGTCCCTTGTTTTATTTTTAGACTGGCTGAAGGGGATAAACAGCAGTGGGTTAGGTGGAACCGAGGCCTTCCCCAGCACTTAGGTGCTGTTTTACCCTGTTGTCCCCACCCAGGAATGCATGGGTTGCCAAATAAGACGCTTTGGAATCTGGTTATACAGGTGGTTATGCAGTATACCTATTAATAAAACCGTTTAATGATTGGATAATTGTTATTTAAGTATATTCTATTCAAATCATTTGAGCACATGTTTAGGACCATTTCCTATTTTGAAAAAAACCTTTATACAAGTTATCAGAGTGATTAAGTCGAAACAAAATGGCAGACGAGGGTCACTCATTCATTATAGCACACCCTCAAGAGTTAATGTATTTTTTTTCCAAGCCCTTTGCAAATTTTGCTCGAAACCACTTGAAGAACCTTCCTTGGCCCAGTTCATCGTTTTCAGGTACTCCAGAGGCAATTGTGCAATGTATTTTCAAAAAAATAATAATAAAAAAAAATAATGGAAACTGGCTCACATACAGGCCTATCACTTATTTCCAATTCCCCTAGTAGTGTATTATAGATATATGCAAGAGACCCTCCCTTTTTCGCCGAGTTACAAACGCAGAAATTGTAATTTTCCACACCCTATTTTTTTTTTCATTTTGAAAAATGGCCCTCCCTTATATCCCAGCGTCCATATATGTGCCAGCATGGACATGGGCAGGTAATATTACCTAATCTTCCCAAAAACTCGAGGGTCTCATTGTATGCAGATGCAATGAAATGGACCCCAGAACTCGAAGGACCCCAGCGTACATATTTGCAGAAAAGCGAACAGGTCAAGGGTCAAAGACCGAGGGTCCGAGAAAGTATGGGTTGGGCCCATCACCTTGGACTATACGGGATAACGGGTGCATAAATTTGTGGGGACATCTGAGTGGGGGTGTCACCAAGATTCGTATATCTCACGAAAATCTGACAGACAGTTTTGTTTTAATTATTATTACATGTACAAAAACCAAGATGGCCGACAACTGTGCATTGACGGCCATCTTGTTCTTTTGCGATCCATTTGGAGACGTCGCATTTGAGAAAAGCTTTTGATCAAAAGTTTGATTATAAAACAAACTATTCAAAAGAGATATTAAGATCGATATTTACAATTTTCAAAAGAAACTTTTCATCCCACCCTGAAGCTTATGAAATCCCCCGCTTAATCTATGGGGCATTAAGGCTGAAACTTCACACGAAGATTGGGCGCATTCCATGCAGAGATCAAAATGAAATACCAAAGGATGAGTTTACAGCTGAATTAAAGAAAATTTGCCGATTCTTAGATTTTCAAATCATTCCATCGTTGAATAGCCAAAAAAAAAAAAAGACAATGCTCCTGCTTCTGGCTTAAAAGCCCATAATGGTTTCATCTGATCTCCCGTTACAAAACCTTGATGTTCCATCATTGTTCAGATTAAGTTCAATTATCTTCACCCAGATTGAGCTCCACAGATCGATTCCTGCCTCGATATTCCATATTTGGAAATATAAATGAAATTACAGGACCTTTTCCCTGGGGGTTCACTTCCACGAAAGCTTAAACAAAAAACAACGTTTCCCATCTTGTAAAATTAAGCGGGGAAGCAAAACTGTCAACAGCGCTCTGGCCAAAAGACATGAAATGACCATCGCGTGCAAATACAAGTAAAAAAAAAAAATCTTGTGATCGGATGCAGTTTGATTGTTTGTTTTTCTTATTCGGTTAGGGACCCAGGAGCCCTGAGGGGTGGGTGGTAATCTCACTTAGCCCTTGGCCATTCCGTGACCGCTATAGGAAGTTTCCAAGACGCTTAAAAAGCCTCCTGAAAGGCCCCAGTTGAATGGCCAACACATACGTGTTAATATTGCATAATGTTTGTGCACGACCACCTTCCCATCGTTCCCGTATAGGTCCCAGTTTGCCATAGGTCACTCAATGGTCATCGTCAATAGAAGTTTTCGGGGCGCAGGCTCCCACCGTGGGATCATAACCCGCAGAAGCAGCTGTCCTTCCACCCTCTCTCCTTTACCCCTATTCACCCAAAGGACCTGGATGGACAGTGTGACCTAACAGTACCCTCGGCCAACCCATTGTTGCTGGATAGTCCACGTGCAACGAGCAGGACATGGGAATAAAAAATAATAAAAAATTCACGCAAAAAAAAAAAGGTGGGGGAATTGGCCGCCTATAGGGAGGGGGATAAAACCCGGGTAGAGGCAGTAGTGGTCTGCAGTTCAGACCCTGATGATAAAGAACAGAGAGAAAAAGCTGGTCGTTTACAAAAAAACCTCGGGAAAAATGAAAGAAATATGGTGGAGAGAAAAAGCCGTGCACGCGCGACATATTAAATTATGAGGTGAGTACAATGTGCTGGGCTGAGAGTCAAATGGTGCAACATATGTATCGATGATATGAACATGGTCGTTCAATGGCTAAAATCAAAGGGAATCTATAACAATGAATTTGGTAGAAGAGAAGAAGAAAAAAAAAATATATCCCGCAGACTTAGTTTTGCGGAAAAAAGCGACGTTAAAACACTATAGGAAAGGGCGGCGGCCATATTGGATGATGACGTCATAGCATAGTTTCTGAGATATGACCATTGCAATTTTTCTGTTTCCACTTCTATAACTCCATTGTTCTATTTTTTTTCTTTGTTTTTCTTTCTCATGAGAAAGAACATATCGAACGTGCATGCATGCGCATGCGCACGTTCGATATGTTATTATAAGCATTTGTAATCCTGATTATCTCATCCAAACTTATGAACAATTTAGTTGAAGACAACAATTGTATAACAACGGATAAACGATAAGAATTTCAAAATTTATTTCAGAATTTCATTTATCATTTTTTTAGGAAAAATTATGTTAGAAATCCGGATTGTTCCGATAATCCATTATACATGAATGCATTTGAACATTACATAAAGTGTCAATACACTTAAGTCCTGCAGATGTCAGATTGATACATGGAATAGAACAACTTGTGAACCATGTACTTTTTTATACTTGCTCAGTGTATACTATTTGTTCTTGTGCAGTGATAGTAGTATCCAGTTTTGTTGAAAAAGCGAAATTGGAGCGAAGAAATACAGGTATAAAGTAAAATTAAATGGCGACGGCCATATTGGACGGTGACGTCATAGCACATTTTCTGATTGGTAAGGACTATTTATGACTGCAGCATTATTTTATTCCAATTTTTCAGCTTCAAGTTCTATAAATCCATTGTTATTTTCTTTTTCAAGCTAGCTTAATATCAGATTGTTCTCTTTCATAAAGCATTGTCATCTAGCTGATTATCTCATCCAAACTACAATTCAGTTGCTCATGAGCACAACTTATTAAAAATGGATAAAAGATGAGAATTTAATATTTGATAATATTTCACATGATGTTATAGAATTCCGGTTGTTCGGGTCATCCAATTGCATGTGCATTTGGACACAAGTGTCAGAAAGGCCTATATGTCACATTGATACCTGGGTGTAAAACGACTTCTGACAATTACCTGTACTTGTTCAGTGCAAATAGTATTCTACACAAAGTCTTTTTTTGGAATTCCTCTCGCTGTGAAGGAAAATAAAGGGGCTAAAGCAAGGGTCCAACAAAAACTTTTACTTTTGTTTTGTTTTTGTTCTTCCTTTTTTTTTTTTATTCTGGTTTTAGTTGTTTTTTATCTTCGTTAGGATTTGGTCAGTATATGGGTTCGGGCAGATTATAGAGAGGATCATGTTAGGTTACTTGCATGGGGCAGATTATAGAGAGGATCATGTAAGGTTGCTGGCAATGGGGCAGATTATAGAGAGGATCATGTAAGGTTGCTGGCAATGGGGCAGCTCTTTATGGGCACTCCAGCGGATTGACAAGATGCATGGGGCATCACACAAAAGACAATTTCCAATTCGTTTGCATGCTTCATTACATTTTCAGCAATTGCAAATTGGAAAAGAAAGCATTTTTAAATGCAATATGTACAGAAAACCACATGGGAATATTCACAATCTAAAATTTTGTGAAAGAGAAGATACTGCAGCATGATGATGAGAAAAAGCATAAAGCATGCACTGATATTTCTGATAAGCTCCAAAGATTTATACACTACATGTATATTAGACAATGGACGAAGAACTAAAAACGTAAAATGACAATGTATCCACGTTGAAATGTTAAGGACCAGTGCTATATTTTTTTTTAAATTTATAGTTATTTGTTGTTATATATGCCATTGATACGAAAACTTGAGTTGTCTCCACATGGTTTTTCTGAAATGGAAGTTTTATATTTCATATGGCATTGAATTGTGTTTGGATTTTATAGGCCTAAACTGCATCCATCGAATGTAGTAGAATTTAAGTAGGGGGCATGGCTTTATTTTTTTAGAGCGATCACTGGCCAGTTGTCTTTTACACCTTTTGTCATCTTGTCCACGAAAAGGCATAAAAGGCGTGCATTTGCACAACCGATAAAAAAACAGGGGGTTCAGAGGACTCTCCTTCCGAGAAACTTTTACTTGGTATGTTGTGGTCCAGCTTTTTTGGCACTATTTACGATGACCGGACTGACAGGTCGACATTAGGCAGAATGCATCGTTTGGGATTTTCATTTCAATCTGGTGGGAATCTTGACTTTTAAAGGAAGCGTGTATATGCCAACTCAGAACTGGTAGGGAGGGGCACTTGCCCCCTTGTTTTTCCTGGATTTGTACAGGGTGTCCCTCTTTTAAATTGGACCATAGGGCTACCTTTGTTTTTGAATGGCATGGCTCTACTACTTAGGTCACCATGTTCGTCCATACGCCACATCAGTATCAAATTTCATCATTTCAAGATTTCATAATCCATTGGTAATGTAATAATCTTGCTGATACAATGTGCATACAGTGTAATCCTACTGATAAATAAAATTTTCACATTAGCATCAATTTTCAACATGTCCAGGTTTCTAAAACGGCTGATGGGCTCTCTTAAAGGGCCATGTTCTTCTTCAGGGACTAAAAATGTCTCCCAATATCCAGAATGTCCAAATTGACAAGTTCCAGTGCAATGTTCAACACCCTTGCAGAAGGGCTTCAGGTGGCGCTGCATCCATCCAACATCAACCAATCAAACCATCCTCTCAGTCTGTCGGCATTGAAGCATGCTACAATTAAGTCCAGAAAAGGCACCTTACACAAGCCCGGCTTAAGACATGTTCGGCAGACTAAAGGTCAGAGGTGAACTGAAAAATAGCGAGGGTTCCACACGAGTTTCAACAATAATGCATTGTGTTTTCTAGAGCATGCCTACAGGAAAGGGCGTAATATGCAACCTCATGATGGCGCCACCCGCACGGGGACGCCACCGTTGTCCAGGATTGGAAAGGACATGCAAGCTAATGGGGCAGGTCAACAAAAAAACGTGTCCCAACAAACGGTTCTCCAGTTGACACAACAGTCCTGGTCAATCATGGCGCTGGCAGACAAGCAACATGGTGGGCTTGGACCCTTGTCACCAGAAACCTATGGTGGGCGTGATGGCAAGAAGGAACCCTTGCCAACACGGGGGTCGCTCGTCAATTCTGCAACGTCATGGCACATGGGGACCATACCCATTCGATGGCTCTATCCTATGGTACAACCCCATGCCATCTAGCGACCCTTCTTATAAAATCAAAGTTCGAATCGTCTAAATTTGGCTCGCTTTCTAGATATATTTATTTTAACGAAAATCTGTTCTAAACCACCTTCTACAACAAGGTGACGTCATGTAAGCCCCTTGCTGGACTTAACAAGTCCAGGACCATCAATACTGCTATCTTCATACCATTCGCAGCAGGTGCTGCCCCTACCGGATTTCCGCTTTTTGTGTTAATAAAAACAAAATCTTAATGGTCTTATACCTACATGTTGACGCCTATTTTTTTGAAAGGGTCTTTAGAGGGTTTCTACCCCACCCTTTCCCGAAAAACTGGACGATGGTGTTTCGATAATTTAAAAATTTCGAGATACGAAGGCGAGCTTTATTTTCCAAACACACTCGTATTTTCATTAATATTGCATTAGCTTCGTTTGAAATATAAAGACATTTTCTAATATTGAACCTTTATTCATTGATTATCAATCAAAAGGGGAACTTGAAAGGAAGCCGCGTTCTATATAAAAAAACCATTCCATGAACTCGATTAATGAATAATAACAGGGATGGACTTTTAATCTTCCTGCAATATGCTTATAATTTTCACAAAAGACAGAATGTCCATTAACAAATTAAAAAAGAGAAAAATAAAAAGAAGTCTACCATGCAGATCAATTTATAAGGCGTCTCTCTGAGATAATGCAATTTAATGGCATCAACTAATTTCAGTTAAGTATTTTACTCATAAACAGCCTTCTTATTAATCATAATAATACAGTGTACATGTATATCCATGTAATGGTTTCTGTTTTGTTTTCAATATCGGTATACATGCAACAATTCTTATCAATTTCAATGTTTCGATTACACAGTGGGTATGTCTTAATAGCTGCTTAATCTTAAGACTATATAAGAATTAAGATATTTTGTAAAAAATATGTCTTATAGTGTTGTTTTTAAAATGTATGGAGCAACACATTTATCAACCAGACCACTTGTCAAGCCACATTTTACTTTCATGGGGCTTTCTTAGTTTCACGTGACCATATTGTAAACGTTGGATGTGTGGGTCACTTATAAGAATAAACCAAATTTTACAATCATTTTTAATAATACTTCTTTTAGACACTTTTAACAGATTCAAGACAGTGCTAAGATTTAAAACATTTTTAGATTATCTTAAGATTTAAGATATAAGACTCAATTTAGAATCATGTCTTAAGACTTTTAAAACTAAGACATTTAATTTTTTTGTTAAGGCCCCCATCTCTGTGTGAATAGCATTTCAAAAGTGATCGCGATAATGACAATGGACAAGCATTTAAAACCCAAACATAAAATTCCTCAAATTTAAATTTGACAAGTTGTTGCAGAAATTTGCAACACGGTGGTCCAACTTCAATTTACAAGTCCTGCATGCCTTTAAGCAAGGCAGTCCAAAACCTAACAGACCCTTTACTGCTCAATGTCCCATTTGCATCCTGTTGCCAAGAATCGCACGGACGGTGGCTTTTTTTATGGGCATTTGAAGCGTGAAATTATCACGAATTGCTCGCTGCATTATCGAGCCACCATTAAAACGTTTTCGTTATTAATTATTTCGCCGCCGTCTCAAAACAATGTTTAAAAAAGCCATTGAAGAGGGGAAAGTCCCTTTAGGCGGCGACCGGAAGCGCCACCAGCGCCATCTAGCGAGCGTTAGAACAAGCTTCGAATCATGAAGAAAAAAATCGAATGAGACCTATATAGTTAGGGTAAAAATAGACCCATATAACGGGAAAAAACTATGATCAAAGTGCTCTCCAGGGAAATCACGTCAATTATTACGCTATATTTATAAATAAAACCCCACGCACTATATATAGCACGGGGGTCACTCTATGGGCTCTATATTTATCAATTTCCACGCTTTCGTTTTTCTACAAACAAAAAAAGCAAAAAAAGCCCGTCCCTTGACCCCCTCGTCAGCCTGCATTGTCATTCGCTAAAAAACGAGGGAAAAAGCACCAAAAAGCTTTTTACCCCTCTTGGACGTCTCGTAGGAGAGGTGGACTGGCCATTGGCTGTTCCACCAACGGTCAGCAATTATTGATGGTTACCCCACAGGGGAACTCCCACTGCTGGACACTGCATGTGCTAGTATACCAAAGAGCAAAAACGTCGCACAAGATTACCCCTATACCCCCTCTGTCACAGGCATGCACAAACAAGGAGAAAAAAGAAAAAAATGAGGGGTTATTCAACAAAGTTTTATCTGGACACGCTAAATTATTTTCCTGTTTTTCATCAGTCCATTTGCCCCGCACTCCTCAGATTCAGCCCTTATTTATTCCCTCTGGTCTTTATATCGTATTGGCTCCTCCCACCATTTACCCCTCTTGTTTTCTTCCAGAAAAAAAAAAAAAAAAAAAAAACCTTTTGGGGGGTGAATGACGACGGGCCACTCGACGTTTTAAATGTGCTCATTAATTTTCACTATGCATTTCAAAATTATGACAACTACATACAATCGCATCGAATAATGGTGAAAATGACGTAGAAAACCGGACCGAAAACCTATTATGTCGGTAGAATATCGTTGAAAACCGATACCCTATAGCTTTTCTGATAACCATCATCACTTATGGCATGCAAAATGCCCTTTGTTGACCTCGGATGAACCAGTTTTCCAAATAAAAAAATATATCCAAATGACGCCATTTTGAAACGAGGTGCTGTCATTCAAAAGACAGAAGCCTTGTCAATCCCTGATGGGCGATCGATGAACCACGTCACAAAAACCATAAAATGTTATCGAATTTGAATCATATCATGCTTAGTAAGTTGTGATTCATCACAAATGGTCAAACGCTTTCGCCACATTCAAGCCAAAAGCATCTAGGAATCAGTGTACTGAAGGCCTTAATCAATTGACAATAGGCTACCTCGTACCTATAATCACTTTTTATACAAAATGTAGAATTGAGATAAACATATAGTTTCACATCTTTAATGGTATTCATTATGCAGAAAGATATAACTATACATGTATTTTGCATGTTAGGGTTCTCTCAGAAATAAAATTTCAACTTTTCTTAATTTTCCAAGACCATCCTGACGACCGGAAAATTGAAAATATGACCATACTTAACAGTTTCTTGTCGTTTTCATTAAAAAAAGCTTTTTTCGAAAAAAATGTATAATGTTCTGCTAGATAATGACCACCTTAACTATGAATTGATATCACCCGAATTATTAAAAAGCTTTTTTCTTGCAATGTCAAATTTTTTAACTAATGAGCCTATACTCATAACTAATTAAAATAAGTTTTTAATTTGGATTTTAGCGAATCTTCGTACCATTAAATAATTGTAGTAAATAAAAAATGGATGCAGGGTTCTCCACAGTGGGACACTCTAAAAAAAGTTACACAATAGATGTTCTGAAATACTTTATATATGCTTTTTCAGAATTTTTAATGGTGTTTCAAGTTACCAAATGGTATTTTGATCCAAAAAAGGTACTTTGCATTTCGAAGAACCTTTAAGGTTTGACCGGTACTTTGAAATGAATATATAACACATTCTATTAAAAAGGTGTTCATGAGCACATTTATTGGTGTCAAATTAAAGGTGTTCAGAAACACTAGAACATATATGAACAGTATATTTACTTTAGCATGTAAAAGAGGTTATATTTGTGACAGCTTATATACACCTTTTTGGTACCAGAGTGCATGAATCTTGAATTTTGGGATATAATACATGTAACTAATGTGGAAATAAGTGGGATATTCGTGTAATTTTCCTGCAGATGTTTACAATGACTACTCTAAGATAATTTCAGATGTTTCAGGAATTTGGTTAGGTATATACAATATACAATTGTATGTCAGCTAGACCATGCACCAGCCAATTCTGTAGCAAAGTCTTCAACAATTCAGAAAGAAAAACTGAGACGAAAATCAGACTGCATGCATGCAGGGTCCTATATACATGTATCTAACTTACTCCCTAACACTGATTTTTTAAGTATCCATCTCCTAAATCCTTAAACAGTCCCTTGTCTACACAGGTATATGGTCCACGCGCGAGTTACCAATTTTTTTCCAGACCTACATCAAGATCAAAAAACCAAAAATATACCACAAAAGAGGGGGGATAGCAAAAAAAAAACGTCGCATGCCTCAACACATACGCCCATACAAAATTCACCTCAACATTATGCATACACGTGGCATTTGCTTAATGTAGACACCAGGTGCTACGTGTCCATCGTAAAAAAATGCAAATTTTTAACCCCTGTAGCCTCTTTGGTCTCGTGTCCAATGCACTCTGGCACGGATGTAAAAATGCAAAAAGCACAGCATACATGAGACCTTATGGATAAAAAAGCATATAGAAGATTCAATAATTCATTAGTTTATTCATCGCAAATTGAATCAAGGGGAGAGGTTAAGTCCTGCATATACTGCCCATACATTGGCTGCCCTTACTGCCCCCATTTTTTTCCAGATTGCATTCACCATTTAAGCCTAACCAAGGTTTCGCCATAGTTCACTCATTTTCATACAGTTGGTCAGTTTCCCCATACTATCGTAGTTTTTTTTTCACAATGCTTAATAAAAAAGCCTTTGCACGAACCCTATGGCCCATTCCCCTCCACGTCTCTACCCCTCTATCCGTTCATCCCCTCATTTTTTGTCATTTTCCCCCTAAACTACAGCATGCACACGCACACTGTATAGCCAGAAAAGAAGGGGCAACTGCACTACACGGACGACCTTGTATAATAACCCCCTTATTTTTTAGCAATACTCACTTTTCCCATTCAAATTTTGCACCGGCCACCAGTTCCCCACCCGTTCCAAAACAAATTGAGTCCCTTTGTCAGGAAACAACCCCCCTCTCCTGACAGATGTTTCGCAACATTTTTCTAATCAGTTACCTTTCTGGATTAAAATCTGGAGAAAAACAGCAAAAAATCGTGAAAGTGAAATACCCAATGTCGAAGTACTTTCCCAATCTTCAAAGGACGAACTTCATGGAACTTTTATTCCTTGAACTTCAGGAAAAATTGTAACATATCCAAAAATGGGCTTAACATATAGGATGAAGATGTGCAGAATATACATTGTATATTTCTGTATAGATTTATGTAAGTGAACATACAGAATATATGTTCAAGATTGGAGATGTTATGCAAGGCTTCCAGGAAAGTTCTGTTTCAATGAAGCATAAAATTTGGCATTTTTTAAAAATGTTTTCCAAAAACCTATAGTCATCGAAAGAATGCACTTATATAAGGACTGAAAGAAGATTTTTCATGTAAGTCTCACAAAGGACATGTGGTTACCTCCATGGGTTGTCTAAAAAGTGGCCAAATTCCCACAAACTACAGCTAGACTCCAACTACATGGTCTCAATTAGATTTTAAAAGATTACCTTGTGAATAACCTCAGGGAATAACAAATTGACACTATAAAAGAAACCCCATTGGAGTCTATAGCAGGAAAGGTTAAAGTAATCTGTGTGATTTGGACCTTAGGATTAAAACAATAAGCAAGTTGGCCCAATATGAATTTACCTATACCAATTTCCTGAGAATTCTATATATATAGCTATTGCTTCATTCGGTATATACATGTATATTGCCAATGTAAAAACTGGATAGCATTCACTTTTCACTGTACACAATAGACAGGTGGTCACTATTCAGAGAATTTTTATAATGGAAATGTATTGCTCGAAATCATTTTATGAAAAGTGGTCACCATAAGAAGGTGCTCACTTTCCCAGGTTTTTGCTGTATCATAAGCTTATATCATGCCTAGGTAAACAGCAAGTCACGGACTTTTAGAAATTTAGAATACGAAAACAGCAGATTTTGAACTCTCTTTTGCTCTGAAACACAGTATATAAGAAGCAACAAAAATGTGTTCTAAATAATCTGATTATAACAAGAGGTTTTTAAATTATTTTGATTTCTTATAACAAATAGGATCTCATCTAGAAAATGTGTTACTGTTCTAAAAGAGCAAGAAATTGGTTCTAAATTGTGCTTTGATTGCTTACTTTTGAATTGACGGATACATTTAATGGACTTACAAGCTCATTAAGTTTGTGCATGAGGACAAGAGCACAAATTATAATGCAAGGATATATTCACAACCTTGACTTCTTATGGATATACTGTGCAGTATATGTTCTTAAATGTTGTTACCAACTTTTTAAAAAAGTTTTGAAATATTCTTCTTAAAACACATTTTTTGATTTAAAAAAATTCTTATATTTACTTCGGTAGGTATAATGTTCCTGATAGATATGAAACTCAAGCTCAAAAACCTGGATTTCTCTTAAATATCAAAGTTCCTAAGCATATGCTACCCCATGGCGAGTCAAAACTTTGTTCTTTTGCCCCACATTCATAGACAAAAACGATGAATTTCAATTTGAATGCAAGTTCTGATTAAACGCGACATCCTTCAGGGGTTATAGGTCACGAAAAAGAGGGCAGCCCAGAAAAGTCAGACAGACAGTGGCACACGCGTCTGCAAGTGGTCCAACAAAGCGTTTGCGGGGAGGGGGTAGGTCCCAATACCCCATCTTTTTTTTTCACTGGGCTTTTGAGCGTCTTGTTCTTATTCAGACGCCATGCCTTTTTTCTATCCGGATTTCTTAGAAAGTAGTAGTCTGCTCTTTGATATAGGCATGCACCACATGCCTAGACGTTCCTATACATCGTCTATTAGTCAATCGGAAAAAAGCTGTTTTTTGGACTCCTATAGGTCCAAAGTTTTTTTAGGAAGCTCCGAAGGGGGCGCTGCCCTCGCGTGCCGCCATACACGTGTCGACACCTTTGTCACATGGTCCTCTTCTGTTTTTTTTTTTCTCTTCACCTTCCCCCACCTTTATATGGTCCTTAGGTCGTGTTAAATATAGCCCCAAATATATATCGCGGGGACATCATCGATTTAAAAAATCATACGACGGGGGTCCATTGTGTCCTTTGAAAGGGTGCATGAGGCCCGTCTAAAGGGCACGGGGCATGGCTCGCTCCGTGTAAAAAAAAGCAGACTTTTACGCCAGTGTTAGTCAAAGCGGTATTTCTGGTATCCCCAACGTGTGTGCATTAGTATGCCGAGCATGCTTAAGCTTAAGAAAAAAAAACTATAAATCACTTAGATCATGCATCAACGCCGCTTCGGAATTTAGGGTCGTCCATACATGTGCAGTGTGCATACAAATTTACTAAAAATACAGTACATGTACACTGTTGTAGCCCAACAGTTCTTCAGACTTCAAGAGCCTCTTGGCATCGACCAATGACGTCATATATCATAACCCAATCAACATAAATGCATGATCTGGTACTCAAGAACATAAATCAGCCTGCTTCCGACTTGCATATATTGCACTCCATTTGCATAACTGTAACTGACACAGGGCGCATGATAAGATCCCTGCCCAAAGAAGCTTCAAGCACTTGTCCATGGAATACACCAAAGAATCATATCATCATACACGTATAAAACTTTCAAGATACATGTAAGCACAGGTTCCATGGCACTCATTCGCCATCCCTTTAGAAGTTTAGAACATGGGGATATACATGTATATTCAGCCCATTGGCAAATCAATCCACTCCATAGCATTTGTGTTAATTTTTATACAAAGTCTGTAGTTTGAATAAAAATAAGCAATTAAAAATGGTTCTATTGGAGTGGGGTGGTGGACATCTGATTCTTTGCTGTATTCCATGGATAAGTGTTTGAACATTCTTTGGACAGGGCTTTTGTCAAATTTGTATTGCTGTGCCCCTATATGTCAGTTGCAATTACTTAAATGCAGATCCTCAAAATACCTAATTTTATATACAAAAAGCTAAGGTAAGCCAGGCATATACAGATAGGTTTTGGATACTGTTACACACAAAAAAAGTTGGGTTAAATTCAACCCAATATTGAGAGCTATATATGAACATACCAACATTGGGTTGAATTTAAGTGTAACAACCCAATGTTAACCCAATGTTGGTATGTCCATAAAGCACTCAATTTGGGTTAAATTTAACCCAATTTTGGGTTATGAATTTAAGTGTAACAACCAAATGTTGGATAGATTTAACCCAACATTTGGAATTCAACCCAATGTTAACCCAGTGTTGGTATGTTTATATATAACACTCAATATTGGGTTGAATTTAACCCAACATTTTTTGTGTGTAGTATAGGCCCATTGTAAAATTTTAAATGTGAATCAAAAAAGATTGGGCACTACAAAGATATACATGTACATTCTGAGAAATTAAAATAAGACCTACATGTACTGTCTGTGATGGGTAGACAAGGGTCCCTGCATATATTCAGCATTGGACAAGCCTTCAGAGTACATGAACCAAACTCCAAACTTTATATTTGAGATCAGACTTCAAACATGCATGGTTGGCCACATCACCACAACCCTCTGCAAGTCTATCAAAAATGGCGTCCATTATAAAAAAAAGATGGGAGATCAGTCCTGCATGCAGAATGATGTTAGTTTTCGCCATGCCATGGCACGTATTAACCCCTCGTTTTCAGCGAAAGGGAAAACACGTTTTAGTTAACCTTGCCTAACTGAAGAGGGGGCATTCAAAGTGTTGTTTTTTACTTGGAGAGAGTATCCACCTAGAGGGGATAATAATTAATTACTGGTGGCAGGTGAAGCACCTGAAACCAGCTTCATAGAGGGGGTAAAAGGGAAAATCGTAGAAAAAAACCGAGAAGGGTAAAAAGCTCCAAATATATATAACTGGTTTGAGAGAGAAAGTGCCACCTCACCTGAAGAAGGGGTCAAAACATTTGCTGAAATTCCACGGCGAGGCTAAAAATGGAATGATGTTGAGGGGTGATCGAGCATTACGTTATATGACGTCAGTTTATTATGGCAAGATTATCCCCCATAAAAGCTAAATAAGCCATGGGCTTCTTTTCTGATCATCAATATCCCTCATTGCTGACTTTATCAATAACGATATATGGACAGTGGACGAAGGGTATAATCGCATCGTTCATGTTGACCAATATGTCGGGATGGAGACATCTTAATTAGGTCAAATATTTACCCCAATTTAGCTGGGATCAATCTCTTCTAACTATGTCCTCCCTCCACCCACTCCTTTTATATTTCTCTGTATTATGGGGTTACGAGTAATGAACTTAAGATGATGGTTGATACCAGATGACATTTTGAACTGTAAGTGGAATGACGTCACCAAGTGATTAATTTCTGTTTAAAAGTGCATGGTAAAACTTTTTGAAATAAAAAAAAACATTTTGCATAAGAAAATTGAAACTTAAATTTAGCCTTGCTTACTGCATATCTGAATTGGGGTTAACACCTTGTTTTAACGTTATCGTATGTGGCCAGGTGACTGCAGCTTCAGTCACGAATTTATCTAGACTTAGACGAAATGAAAATCGGACAAGTTCCTTAACGTCATTTCAGCGGCTATTGATACAGTAAAACCTGGTAAAGTGACCACCTCTGCATAGTGACCACTTTTCATAAGTTAGTTTCAGTGCATACAACATGTTCACCTTTATACGTATATTTTGTTATACATTATACATTATGACCATCTGTATACAGTGATCGACTTTGCCAATTTTTTGGGGTGGTCACCTTGAGCAGGTTTCGCTGTATTTATTCTTAATAATGCAAGCATGTTGTTTTATCGTGGCTGAAATTGTTAACTGCTCAGACTGAATTATATCATATAATCGTGGTACTGTACACATTTATCTTACCAGGAATTTATCAGATTTTATTTCGTCTTCGACAAGATAAAAATCGTGACCTGTAGTAAACCATATAGTTGAAGAAGGTAGCCATAATTACACAATGGTCAACAGAAACTACATGTATACAAATAAATCTAAATATCCAAAGATACAATATTAAAAAAATGTATTCTGTATTTTATTCTAAGCAACTGACCAGTCTACCAATCAAATTTGAAAAACAAAGAGTCAAAACCCAAAAAGCCAAGAACTCCGACAGATGGAAGACGAACCATTTTTACACGAATTTCCCCCAAAATCCTGTAGAAAACATTTCAACCATGTCATTAACCCCCCACGTCTGCCTTTATCCCCCTCCCCCCTTGCAGTACACAACAGTTTTTTTTTTTGCCTCAGACTACCCAAGCACATATCCCATTTTTAAAAGTGTCTCACCCTAGCCTACCTACAAAACACCTCTTTCTCAAAGGGGGGACCGAATGCATGGGTCTTAACCGGACTATGGCTATGGCCAGTCTGGGTCAGTTGGGTCAGTCGGAAGGGGTCAGGTTGCGATGGATTGTATAGAAGAGAAAAAAAAAAAAAGATTTGTAGATTGAAAAATATTATTTTTTCCCCTTCCTTCATTTCGTCTGGTTTCAAATCCCGGACCATTTCGGTCCTTTTCATGGGTCAAGCCCCACCCGAGGGTTAGAGTCCGGGCCAAGTGGACTGACCGTCATAGTCACATAAGTGGACCTGGGCAGCCTGGGAAAATTTGAAGAAAACGGACACTACTTTTTTTGTTGCAAACCATGAAAAGGTTTAGAGGAGGCGAGGGTGACCGACCCGGGTTAGGGAAGGGGGTCGTCATCAAAAAAAAAAGGGGGAGAATGAAGGGGGTCCGGTCCTCTCCTGAAAAGGTGAAATATCTGAAAAGTTTAAAAACATTTTAAGCCCCAAAAGTGCACGTGAGACGGTCAGGCAAGCCCTATATAGGAAATTGTATACATATACGAGCCATGCATGCAGCGTTGATGATGTATCTGAGGGTGAATGGGGTTATAATCTCCATAATGACATAAGTCACATCTATTTTAAAAAAAGCTTATTATTACGAACCAAAAAGTGTAACGAAAATCCAACATTTGGTATTCACACTCGGTTTGTTCTCGATAAAGGCTGAAAAGCTTGCAAAAATCCTTCAACTGTCAACCTCCAATGGGTTACAAATGGAAAAGTCAGGCAGACGAATAAATAAGCACCTTCAAGGTGTTTAAGACTAATGCTTTTTTCACCCTGTCTGAGGAAGGAAGGCTTAAGTTTAAGCCCAATGACAAATTTCGCTGACAACTTAGGCTGTTACTCAACTCTCTGCCATGGATTGCACTATTATGCAATGGCATCAATCAAGAGCACCTTTGGGTATACAGGGTGAAGCAAATGGCACATTGCACCATTTCTGGATGGAATTTTTGAAACATTATGAATGTGTTTTGAAAAAAATTACAAATGCAAGATTTTAGGCCCCTTGTTAAACCAGCATGTTTGAGAGAACGTGCCATTGGAATGAAATTGAGTAACTTTTAAGCCAAAATTTTAGAAACAGCACCACTTGTTCAAACATGGGTGATCAAACATTAAATGCTCTTCTTAATTTACAATTGTAAATTTTCTATCCATGCATGTTATACTGTAGCAAATTTATTGTGAACATGTCCATGTTTCTTACAAAAATTGTGTTTTTGGTAATGCATGCTCGAGGGTTGTTTGCAAGAAAACTGTTTTCTGTAAGCTATGCATGTAACATGTCATTAATGTTGCCTGGGTTATTCCGCATGCACTATATAGGAAAACTCTGCACACCCAAATATTTAAAAGCATGTGTGACTGACCAATTTTGGTTGAATAGGTTGGATTAAGCCTGGCCAAAACTCACGTTTTTGTCGTCAGTCTTGCATGATCATGACGGCAGAATAACAATAAAAGGTTACATGTAGACCAGGCTTATTGCATGTTGTATGATGTTACAGTGATCATCAGCGGTTGTCATTGATTGTTTTCACGTCATGATCATGCAAGACTGACAACAAAACGTTACGTGTAGACCAGGCGTTTTAAATATCTTGCAAACTTTTCAAACACCTCTGGTAGCTTAAAATCCCACTAAAACCTGGCCTAGCTACACTTAACGTTTTGTCGTCAGTCTTGCATGATCATAACGACAAAACATAGCGTGCAGATTAGACTATGTATATACACTTTATACATGTACAGCTTTGAATGCTGCTTATAATTATTGGCCAACAGTATCCAAAAACAAACTGTTATTTCCGAACAAACCTTTCAAACCTATCAAACCTCACCTTTCCTAAGGCTTAGTCCTAAGGGGAAATACAATGTATTACCTCACACAGTAGGACCAATTATAGGGATCCTACAACGACTTGCATGAGAGGTGGCGCCACATGTCACGTCTGCAAACCACCATGCAGATAAACATTACCAGATAACCGACAAGGGGCTACTACCATTCGTCAGTTACCATGACAACTAAAGAGTGCTACAAGTTGAGAAGGGAGTACCTAGATAAGCTTATCGGGTGAAACAACAATGGCTTCCAAGAGGTGGGTTACGTCAAAGGTGTTTTTTTTTTTACCGTCCCAAATCTTCACCTTTTCTTCGGGTCCATATCCCACCCCCTCCATATACCCGCGCCATATTTCTAAAAAGCATGAATATGACAGAAAAAGGAGCAGGGAGGGGCCGGGACAGGTAAGTCCTAACCCTACTCTTGAATGCCGAGGGACAATGGCCCAGTCCCGATGACGTAAGAAGAGGTAAGGGCGCCAGCTCTAAGAGGGAGCAAAGGGCACAAGACCCTTTCAAGCCGGGTTTAGTCTGCGTCGAAGAAAAAGCGAGGAAACAATGGGGGCTTCCAAGGACCTAGGGCCCCAAAAAGATTTTTAAAAACACCCTGGGACAAAGGCAAAGTTACTTCATAAGAAAAATTGGAAGAGCCTGAGCCACCACAAACTGTTCTAACAAACTATAGTCAAGTTCACACGTGTTTGGGGTGGAAAAATGAAGGTGAGGAGGAGGAGGAAATAAGGACTTATTATTTTGGCCCTTTACCACTATACCGCCGAGGCATCAATGAAGAATCTCTGGTTCCCTCAACATTCTATGCTCGATAAACAAAGATCAATGTTCACGTGTTTGTCCAAAACGGATATGGCCCCAATACCATTGTCGAGACAACAAAAAAAATGGTTCAGAAAAATATGAGGGACAAACCACTTATAATACAAGATGGCCGACGAAAGGGCCGAATCCAGCTGCACTCACACCTTTGCAGGCCCCATCGTTGGTCACCCCTTTTGGAACGATGATTTAGTGTTAATTAAACGTTATGACCTCTTTGTGGTCAATAGGATTCCCTCATAAATGAAATTTACAACTTCCTGGACTTTTCCAGTCTTTAACCCCACAGTTGCACAAATGGCGCAGCTTGAGACCAAGCTGCGTCTCAAGTCCTGGGATTGGTACCTACACAGCTAGTTACACCGACGTTGATGTAGATCAACTGATGTGGATCAAGCAAAACTTTTGCTTGTTAATTCACACCACCGAACTCAGTTAAACTGGTCACATGACCTAGTATACAGGGCGCCCTAAAAGTTGGAACACC